>CABFOW010003468.1:29078-46484 GCA_902141385.1 Timema californicum
CGCCTATAATCAATAATCCAGTAGTGCACATAAAGTGTATAGTACTAACATTAGAGTCCCAATCATTCCGATGTTCCGTATTATCAGAGTTTTCTAGGAAATTAATCCGGATTAAACTGGTTCCAGAGTCTAGCGTGAGATGGCAGCGTGAATCAACAGGCTACGCATTGTTTACACTTACTGTGGTGGCCTAAATATTATATTATTTTCCTATCACCACGTTTTACTACCTTTTCCAGTTATACGCAAACATGATAATTAATATAATGTGGTAAGGATGAGGAAAGAAGCATTTTATAGGTAATTTATCCGCATTCGCGTGAAAGGAGACTGGGAAACTATTTAGGAAAACCACCCTCAATAGACCCGATAGGGATTCGAACCATAATCTCTCCGTCATCAGCAGAACAGTCTAACACGGGGATGACGCATTAAAATATTCGGCCACTGAAACGGTTCCTTAAATATTATGGTCCACTGCTCAACATTGTCAAAAATATTAGATAATCATGAAAAAAGGGGAAGAAAAAAAACGAAAAAGGAAAAAGCCCCAGGCCTTTCTCATGTCCATAAAAGTTAAACGCAGATCGTGAAATTTACGTCATTCTTAAAAATTATGTCGTGGTTGGAATGTATATTTAAGGAAAGGGAAAGAGGGGAGCTACTAATAACTATATAAGCCAATACCATATACCACATATTGAGGGATGTGGTCCGGTGGAGCTACCTCGATGAGATAGCAGACAGGGTATCGAAAGCAGAAAGGGACAAACATATGTACGAACTAAAAGAAAGAAGACAAAGACAGAACCACGACTTGAGAAAAAAACAGACAGGAAGAAACAACTGAGGAAGAAGTGACGAGTGAAGACGAGGGACATGGAGATGGAGAAGAAATATCAGACTTAGACGAAACATTACCAAACTGGTGAAACAATACACTGAAAGTGTAATAAAAGGGAGGGTGGGCTAGATTTTTATGGATTCAGGATATATCTAGAGCTCTAGCCGAAGAAAGGCGTCTCAGCGATACTAGTAAATGGATATAACTGATGAACCAGGGACGCCTGGGGTACCGGCTAGGGGAGAAGGAAAGTAAATGGATACAGATGAGACGTCGGAAGTTGTTCCTTACTCGAAGATCCCTGCTCGCTTGGAAACAAGCGTGATGCTGGGCTGGAGCTATCGAGCACTCCAAAGATGTCGACTGGCCACGGGAAGTGGCCAGAGAAGAAAGCATAGAAGAAAAATAAAATGGGACTCCCTACAAGGAAAAGATATAAACTGATTGTGTAGACGACGGCACTAGGTACAAGTGAGGTTAAGTTAGATTTAAGTTCAAAGCAGGCGTATTCAAAGGAAAAATGAATATAGTCAAAATAAATTCACTAGGGAAAGAGGGACAAGTATCGTTATAAGTTATCATAAATTAAAAAATGGTATTGATATATAGTAGACAATAATGCAATAAAAGAATAAAAGTTAAACTTTAAATTTAATCCATAAGTTCTTAAAGAAATACTAGAGTAGAAGTTTATAGTAAATGTCTTCGTAGCCAAGTAATTAAGGAAAATCAACGTTCGATGAACTAGTTTTTTTCAATTATACGCCCACATTTATTCCTCCTAAAGCTCCCAACATGTTAAATTGTTACAAGCTAGTACTTAACTATCAGAGAGAGCTTAGCTACCGGTAATTATTTGTCAGTGGTAGGAATGAACTGCCCTGAGGAATTCCATGCACGTTAAACGTACAACTGCTCAACTGAAAAATGTACGAGCATTTATTTCAACTCTTTTAGTGTACACGAACGTAAATCAAGGATCTAGAGTCATTGAACGTTTTATATGTTCTAACCAGGTAACAAAACATTTTAGGAATACATAAAAAAAATTATTATCATCCAATTATTGTATTTATGTTTCATTTATCTAAACAAATTAAAGGCCTGTGTAGTTTTTATTTGTCGTCTATAATATGGTGCTGTAAACCTTTCTCTTTTCATAAGATCGTTTAAAAGCATGTTAACTATTCTTAATGTTGTGTGTAATATATTAATACTCATCCGGAACATGCGCATTTATTTACTCTATTGGGGTAAGCATTATTACAGTGAGATTTATAAGAAATGTACCCTAATTTGTCTTGAGGTAAAAGGGACACCATTTAGGAAAAAATAATCTCAATACACTCAAATAAACTCGAACCATGACCTCCTTGTCACTGGTAAGACAGACTGGATGAGCTTGACATCCACGTGTCCACCGATGCAGGTACCAAAGTCATTAATAACTCGCATTAAGAAGTGAGATTAAGTTGAATATTACAGGAAGTGCTTCCATACAAGCGCAGATATAGGTCTTAGTGAACTAGGTTGAGTTTTTAGCCTAAAACTCCTCGTCACCAACTATTCAGACTATAGCTAGCAATATTACATAGATTAGGTGACCACCAGTGTAAGTATTTTTTTAATCGCTCTTATAAACATAGGGTATCCTCTTATTCTTATTATAATATAACATTTTAGTGATATAACAATGAAATGGGAATACATTCCATGTATACATTTATAATTTTCACCGCTTTTTAGTAGCCGCTAAAGCTGTACGCATACATTAATTATGATTTAAGAATTGGGTTGAGGAAGGTATAATTTTAAAGGAAATCTACCTGAACTTGCGTAGAGGAAGAGCTAGAATCCATTTAAGAAAAAAAAAAATCTTGAGTAGGCTTATATCATATCGTCACCGGCAAACAAGTCTTACGAAAGAAAGCATACGATCGGGTGAATAAGAATATGTTATGTAATGTTATTAGAAAGTATGGTGTGGATGCATGGTTAGTAAAGCTTGTGTTAGATTTTGTTGTGTGTGATTTTGTTTATCTGGGCAGAATAGTCTATAAAAATGGATGGATTATGGTGAAATCGAAAGATGGGTGAATTCATATTGAAGAGTAGTTGGATTTATGTGGACTTTTGTAAAGGATGAAGTAGTTTTTTTTAAAGAAGCAAATATGGTAGTATATAAAATTATGTTAATGCCAACAGGGTTTTATGGATGTGAAGAATGAATTTGTGAGTAGAAATAAACGAACAAGGTAAATGCGGTTGGAATGAGATATCTAAGAAATGTATTTGGAAAAACTCATATGGACCTAGTCAGTAATGAATGGGTGCTGAAAGAGTGAGTTTTGAAAGGAAATCCAATAGGCTGTTGTGAAAGAAGCGTGTCACGTTGATTTGGGCATGTTGAGAGAATGAGAGTGGATGGAGTTACGAAGCAAATATATGGAGGTAGAATGTGTGGATCAAAATCAATGGGTAGACCATGTGTGACGTGCTAAAAATGTTGTATAAGAATGGATAAATAAGAAAAATATTAACGTTTTAAAAATAAGAGCATGTATGACTCGATATGTGTATTTTTAGATTTTTGCACAGTGTCTTACTACCCGTTCGGTTTATACGCTATGGATGCTGTTGAAGCGACGGGAGTATGCGAGTATGTAAGGACACGGAAGTGTGGAGAAAGTTAGTGAGGATGGCTTAAGTACGGAGTTGTTTTTTGATATATATATGCACAGTTTATTGCCTGCCCAGTAAGGGAACGGTCTTAGGTAAATATGTATATATGATTAAATCATTATTACTATTAGCACCGCGTCTTACTACCCGTTCGGGTTATACGCAATATGATTAAAGAAAAGCTATTTTTTCCCCCTGTGGCTCTCAACGTAAATGTGGGTACACTTACTATAAATATAACCTTCTTAATTCTTAAAACCATTTACTTAGTTAGTACATAAGTGTAAAATCGGAATGGGTACTAAGACGTGGTGCTAAAAAAAACATACAAGGTGATAAGAGAATAAAAGGGTTGATGGGGAGGGGGGATTTGTTGCTTAGCTTGACCAGAGATTTGTTTGACATTCTCATTATATTGTCGATGATGAAACTGAACATGAGGTTTAAGGCACTGATTAGGGATCAACTTATATATGATCTCAGATCTAGCCTCTGGTTATTTATTGTTCCTTCAACCGGCCCTAAGACTCTAAGCGTTAGTGCAGCTTAGAGAGACACTTAGGGGACCAAATCTAGGGTATAATAATTACAACATGTCTAAAGAGTCTTTAATTCCTTCGCTTTCATCTCTTCATCCCCTAGGGCACCACAATCCCCATGTGGGTGTGTGGGTAGGGGTGAGGTAGCTAAGAAGGTTTGAGTTACCGCTTGGTTATTAAATTCTCAGGTCTTAGGGATCTTCATGGTCGCATCATTCTCTGGGGGACACTTGGGTAACTTTATGTTATAGTTCTCCCCCCTCTCTCTCTCTTTAACCTTAATACCCCCTCTGTCTCCCTCAAGTTTCATACTCCTGTCGAGTTTCACTGTGGCTTTGTGTATACTCGGTTTATGTTAGGGTTGGTAGTCTGAAAGGTCTTTTTCCCTGCCAGAATAACCCCCTCTGTCTCCCTCAAGTTTCATACTCCTGTCGAGTTTCACTGTGGCTCTGTGTATACTCGGTTTATGTTAGGGTTGGTAGTCTGAAAGGTCTTTTTCCCTGCCAGAATTATACTGTATATTGGGATGTTGGTACAAAAGAAGACCTTTCAGGCATAACCTCTTAATATCTATGGGATATACGCTCATCTTTCTTTGTTTAGCCCTGTCCATGTTTTGCTCTCGTTGTATTTTTTTCTTCTTCTTCGTCCTTTCCTTCCTTACCTTTTCCAACGACAAAATGATGACGTAGTTAGTCCGTGCACCACACGAGTAGGGCTCAACGTTACGCACTGTTTTATCACACCATAGGGAGCAGTCGTGTATGTCCTCAGGATACTTAACTAACATGATTTTTCTTTATTCGTTTCTAATAGTATGTGAAACACTAAGGGCGGTATGCAAGAACTTAGTAAAGGCTTAGTGGACCAATCGTGTGGTCCTGAGCAAACTATTGGTCTACCTTTTAACCTAGGATGACGCAAACAAACACAAGCTAGTGTCCACTTAGCATCCGCTTGGTCAAGCTCTTTCATTTGGCCCTAAGGGTTTAATAATGGCTTAATCATAGTGTAAAGGAGAGTTTTTGAGAAAAAGTGTACCATCGATAGTAGTGAGAGAATGAAAAAATCACACGTGGGGAACCACTTTCGGTGAACTGGATTGAGATTAAAACTTGGAACCTCTCGTCGACAATACTCAAAATTCATCGCGATCTCTGGATTGTATGAGTGTGTTCATTGACTCTGGAGCGAAATGTTTTAAATTTGAACTACCCATTGTATACATGGCAGGGTTTTCATTATTCATTTAATTGATATACATCTATCTATATCGATATAATTATGTAGGCTATATGTAAAACAAACTTAATGTAATCCTCTGAACTTAATACTTATCCTGGCAAGTGGAAGATTTCCTATTTATGGGTTCTTACTTGTGGACAGGAATTTGTTATTGAGACAAAATTATAGATACTGTACTCATTAAAATATTGTTAGAAAAGTATTGATATGGTGTTTATTAAAATTATTGGTAGAGAAATATTGATACCGTATTCTTTAAAAGTATATAAACAAAAACATCGCAATTGTATTCATTAAAAGTATCGGAAGAAAAGTGTTGAGATTGTATCAATAACAATATCGATATTTTACTAGGAGATATTTTTTCTACTCTAATTAAAAATTATACAATTTTTTGAATATGTTTGTCTTTCCATATTTTTAAAACTCTAACTATAATAATTTAACTTAATAATTATAGTGTAATAATTATGTTGGATGGTATGATAGTATTGTACTATATACAATATGAAAGATTTTACCATATCTGATTTTACTAAAATTATAATTTATTAATTTATTTTGTACAGTCCTTTAAGGTGTTTTTAAAAGGGTTGTGAACTTATGGCAGAATGTTTGCAGTTTCTATGTCAAAACATTTTTTTTGTCCAACATAAATCCAATTATTCTCGATTATAAACGTAGCTTAATTTTTTTCGTATGGATCCAGAGGTCCCAGGTGTGATCCCCAGCGCTTCAAGATTTTCTGTGTATCTTGGAAGGGTTTAACTCGGCCTCACGAGGAAAAATAAGGAGCTAATTGAATGGAAAAGTATTGGCTGCGGTATATAAAATTGAAATTAAAGGAAGGGTTTAACTCGGCCTCACGAGGTAAAATAAGGAGCTAATTGAATGGAAAAGTATTGGCTGCGGTATATAAAATTGAAATTAATGGCCGGAAGGTTTGCTGTACTTATCACATGACAACCTTTCTCCCCAAATGTTGGCACTACCATCGCCAACAGACACTGACTGCTCGGTTGGGGGATGACGCTCTGTAGTAAGTTCTTTATCTATTTAAAAAGTTCATAATCTAATACCGCTATACTTATGAAAGATATTTATCTATCACCACGTGTAGAAAGTTAAACTCTTGTGTTTCCACTAGATCAATATTTTATTTTCTATGATCACAAAATGGGTTTGCTATAAAAACTGCAAAAACACAGGCCTTTTCCCACGTCTTCTTCCGCCCAACCTTAACCCTTAAAGTTAAAGAACTTGTCTTGCTTGGTTATATTTTGGTGAATCTCTGAACTAATAACACTAAAAAAAATAATATATATATAAAATTGCTTGTAGCTTCCAATATTATTCATTACAGTATATCTATTACTGTCCCCAAACGCCCGCACCTTGTTTTAGTTAAAGAGGCTCCTGCTTTAAAAAAAAAAGTCGACAAGACCCCAACGGTTATTTCTATCGATACCGTTCTGTAACCGATGTGAGTACTCAAAGAAGCAAAGGTATTTGAACAAAAGTATAGAGTAAAGGCGAGTATATCGATATTAATAAGTCTCATTAGCTGTTTACATTCCTACCTGTGAAGTATCTTTGATTTAGGACTGCAATCTTGTCTATTGTGCATATCTAGACTCTTTATCATCTGTAGTGATTGGCAAGTCATCCAATTCTTATCCTCCATCTAAACATAATCTAGACACAAGTGAATGGTGACCTTTGAATCTTTATTAACTATTTAATGAACAATAAACGGGTCATCACTAAAAGTGAGATATATAAAATTCATATTTTCGCTAATGTTTGATAAAATTTTTAAAAATTTATATGATAATTAAAAATACTTTGAGATTAAAATATTATACAATATGGCCCTTAAGTCTCATCCCACAAGAATATCTATCATTATTATAGTTAAATATAGCAATGTAACTATTTAAACACGAACGATTGTGCCTGATTTTCAAATCAACTGATAAAGAAAATGCTGCTCTTTGATTTGTTGATAACTTCAATTAACAGCCTTCGGAGGGATCAGTTATCAATTTAGATGAAGCAGAAATACAATTTATGGTAGCACAGTGGTAGATCTTGAAATATCCTTTTTTATTTTTAGATCTTGACATTTTTCGTTTTTGTTTCACACAGTGTATTTTGACAAATACTCATAACATCGTTTACTGTGCTTGTTCATTATATGTCCATTTTTGTTTGTATTTCACAAAATATATATATTGAAATGCACACTTTTGAAATATTGTTTTCTATGGTCAATCAAGATGTTTCCTATCTTTATTTTGTATTTCACAAGTTATATCTTCATACACGCTTTTTTTTATTCTGTGACTAATGAATATATTTTCCTCTTTCGTATATATTTTACAGGGTGTATTTTGACATATACCCTTTTAGAACAGGGTTTATTTGCACGGCTATGGTGACCTTTTCATCGATGATTATACTCAAGGTCTCAGTAAGTGTGGCTGGTAGAATATATGGCTCGAGAACCTTCCATAGAGTGCAAGAGCAAGAATTGTTCTGAAAACACATCGACACGGTCACAAATTGATGAAATACCCGTTCCTACGGCTACCTGGATCTTGGTTTATTTTCGAAAAACTCGACGTCACTTCACTGGTGGACACGAGAGGGGGGAAAACACCAGTTTTTATCTATCAGGCTTACCGTCCACGAGGAGTTTGTAGTTCAAACCCCACCTGGGTTTAATGAAAGTGTTTTCCCCTTAAGTATTATTCTACTCGCTACTCAAAAATGTGTATGCACTTCCTCTATATTCTATCTTACTCATCTCTACCTCATTAGTACCATTAATGTACATATTATTTTGATCACCCAGATTGGTAGTATAATAAGGTGTAGAAACAATAGTTCATTGTGCCTATACATATCCTACCCATTGCTACTTTAATATAATTACTTTATATCCAATTGAAGCTGCACCAGCAGTCACGTGATGAAAAGCAACCAACGACTACACTGGTTACAGGAAGGTTGAAGTTCGAATCTATGCTGGGTGAGCCGTGGGTGATTTACTTAATATCTTTTATCAATGAGTCTTGCCAAACCTATTGCAATACATATTTGTGTGCACTACCTATAATTTACAAATGAACTAGTTTACAAATTATTATGGAAAAGTTATGATAGAAAAAGAACCTCTTATTTTTCAAAGAACAGACATGAAATAATAAATACCACTACATAAACATATTTGTTTTGTATATTTTCAGCTTCTCATTTCCCAAAGTTATATTTGTCTATATAATATATATACTTATTTATTTATGTATTTGCTTTATATTAAGCTATAAATCAGAAAATGATTTAATAAAATATTCCTTCTAATAAAAGTTTATTATTTTTGAGTGTTACAGATTTGCAATGTGTTATTTTGTATCTCAATGAGCTCTAAAGATATGATCGAAATTGAAGTGCCCACATTCATTTTCCTATTAATTTTAGGATCAGACAGTTTAAAAAAATTACCTCTGAGAACTCTTTTATTAAAACCATAAATACCAAGCTTTAACCTTATATATAATATGGTTATGTTTACATTACCAGAACAGACGGTATTGAAACAACAACACTTTTGTGGGGTTCAGGGGATTCACGAAACTTCAAAATCCATAAAAAAAAATATGTTGAATTCGATTCATTTTACAAAAAAAAACATTCTCCAAGGGGTTTTGAAGATGTAAAACGTATGAAATTTAAAAAAAAAAATATTTCTCACTCAAAGACATTCAAGTTAATTTTTGGCAATCTAGTATCTGTATTGAATGTTAAAATACTAAATTTCTATCTACGTACTTAATAAATGGGAAAACGATTTCCACCAGGTTAACAATCCCGAATGTCTCATTCATAAAATTAGGTATGCACTTCTTCGTGACTATTTGTTCTTTGTAAACTACGAAATGTTTTAGTGGAGCTTACTTTCTGATGTAATTAATTAATGTTGGTAAAACTTTGTTCTTCCAATATAGGGTTGAAAATTACTAACATATTCCATCGTTGACAAAGTTTTGTTTAATGTATGAATGTTTGTATTGAGTTGGTGAAAGTTTTAATAACATTACGAACTTGTTAAACTAATTTAAAAAAGTACAGCTTGAGAAATTGGTAAAATGTTGAACATATTTTAAATTAGAATGCATTTTACAGACTCGGACATATTCACCTAATGTATTTCTTCTTCAGTGTAGTGGCGTGTCTTGGAGTGTTGCCAGAGTAAGCCAAATTTGTTAAAATTGTAACTGTGATTTTGTTCTCGTCCAATATAATATTTTAATTTGACCAATCATACATAGATTCTGCACTAGGTACCTCTTATGATAAATGTATTTTTGTTGAAACCTGATAAATTTATATATTGCTGAGTGATGCATTTAGATCACAGATGGAGTTTAAACTAACTCTGCTTTCCCTGGAAGCACTCTCACGAGACTATTAATTGGAATATAAAAACTACTGTAATTAATATAATCACGCACTTTTGTCATGTGCCAAAAAATAAAGCTATGAATAGTTTATTAATCAAATATTAAGGGGAATGTTTTTTTTAAACTATAAAATACACTTTGAATTGATCGGTCCTCTTAGCTCTATTTCAAAATGGGTATATTGGAATTGCTTTTCATGGTAAATAAGAATAAGTTTTTATTTTTTAAATTAAAAATAATTTCGGGGCAGTAAACAATTATTTTATTTTTGAAAATTTAAAATTTACTAAAAATATTTGATTTTTTTGTTGTTTAAATCAATATATGAAGATTGTTTATGGTGATTAACCAGAATAAGAATAACTTACTTAAAGTAAATTAACCGAAAACCTGAGCATTTTCTTCCAAGCTATAATACAAAATATGATAAAGATTATGCGATTATGTACTACCTTTTTTTCTTGTATTTTTTTATGAATTCCAGAAGTTAAAATTTTTTACCATACAAAAAACTCGCAACAAGTAATATTTTTAAATTATTAGAATGAAATATAAATATACGGGGCAAATATATCTTCTGGTGTGACTGATAGGATACAGGAACTTCTAACAACATGGCAAAGTTGTTTAGAAGCTAAAGACGAGAAGAAGGAGGTGAGAGGGGCTTAGCCCCCCTATGATAAGGGTTGTATAAAGCCACACACATTCTCTTTCACAATCCCTAGATATAGGATCCTGAGCTTTTGATCTGTGGAAGGCTGTTTTTTGAATCCAAGAAAATAATGACATTTTGTATTGAACAGGTCATGTTAAAAGAAAACCTCTTCTCTGCCATCTGAAGGTTGAGGATACACTATACAGCAGACACATAGATACAGGATGTTTTGATTTATGTTGGAAGTAATTGTAGTGTGAATAGTAGACCTCAAAAAACACAAAAAATCAATTTGAACATATGTCTTATGTTCGATGGTTCCCGAGATAAAGCTATCGAAGCTTCTGCTGGAATTGTGAACAACCCTATTTGATACACCCCTATTAATGTAATTGCAGCTCTCTCTGCCTGTGTAACAGCACTGATACGTCACAAGAGATGCAACAGTGGTTTATCAAGTAGGGCTTTTAACAATTCAAGCAGAAACTTAGAAGTCCATATCTTAGAAACCGTCGAACATAGGACATATCACAAGTGCTTTTTGTGTTGTTTTGGGGTTTTATTTCCCCATCCCAGTTATTTCCAGTAGCGCTCCCAGAATTTCGAAGCAGGGAGGTCTCATGAGGCGTTTAACCACCAGAGGGATTTTTTTTGTTGCCATTATATACATCAAGAAGCTTTTTGGAAGGTTTTTAATTGGTATTTTGTTAACTCAATCATTTATTATAATAAATATACGGGGCAAATATATCTTCTGGTGTGACTGATAGGATACAGGAACTTCTAACAACATGGCAAAGTTGTTTAGAAGCTAAAGACGAGAAGAAGGAGGTGAGAGGGGCTTAGCCCCCCTATGATAAGGGTTGTATAAAGCCACACACATTCTCTTTCACAATCCCTAGATATAGGATCCTGAGCTTTTGATCTGTGGAAGGCTGTTTTTTGAATCCAAGAAAATAATGACATTTTGTATTGAACAGGTCATGTTAAAAGAAAACCTCTTCTCTGCCATCTGAAGGTTGAGGATACACTATACAGCAGACACATAGATACAGGATGTTTTGATTTATGTTGGAAGTAATTGTAGTGTGAATAGTAGACCTCAAAAAACACAAAAAATCAATTTGAACATATGTCTTATGTTCGATGGTTCCCGAGATAAAGCTATCGAAGCTTCTGCTGGAATTGTGAACAACCCTATTTGATACACCCCTATTAATGTAATTGCAGCTCTCTCTGCCTGTGTAACAGCACTGATACGTCACAAGAGATGCAACAGTGGTTTATCAAGTAGGGCTTTTAACAATTCAAGCAGAAACTTAGAAGTCCATATCTTAGAAACCGTCGAACATAGGACATATCACAAGTGCTTTTTGTGTTGTTTTGGGGTTTTATTTCCCCATCCCAGTTATTTCCAGTAGCGCTCCCAGAATTTCGAAGCAGGGAGGTCTCATGAGGCGTTTAACCACCAGAGGGATTTTTTTTGTTGCCATTATATACATCAAGAAGCTTTTTGGAAGGTTTTTAATTGGTATTTTGTTAACTCAATCATTTATTATTTTACTATTATAAACGTGATAATCTAACAAAATAATATAGGGGTTGGTCCAAATTAAAGTTGGATTAACCGTCACATAGGCCTACTCTCACAAGAATCACCGATTATTTATAATAGGTAAATGTGTAAAGAAAAGAGAAAAATTGTTGAGTGTTGTAAAAATGATCTTACGAATAAAACGCTAGCACTGAAAGAGAGGTAAGGGGTTAAAATCCTACTGACCAAATAATAAAATTTTCAGAGCATGAAGATATCCAACCTACATTCCATGAAAGGTAGTCTACTCACTACGAAATAAATACATTTGGTGATTAATATAGACACTCTTTTTGATCACCTGATATTTTCTTTGCTCACAATGTTTAACTGGTCATTACCCCTCTCCCTCTTTATTTTCTCTTTGGATTCTTATATATCTCGGGGCATCTCCAAAATACAGTAGGGGGATTGAACCCCCTCAAGCCCCTCCCCCCATGGGTATACTACTTTTTTCCCCACATAGGTTGGAACACTTGCTCTTCGAAAACTAAAGTGTAGTGTGAGAAAGTGATTTGTGTCCTGATATATTGGTTAAAAAATTGAGGGGTTCTTTTATTGCATTGAATGAACCAAATCTTCTATTTCTGATGGGAAACCGTAATATTCATTCATTCTTGTCATAACTACTTCTTAAAAAAAGCTGTATGTGCTTACGTTCGTGTCTTAAGGTAACAAAGAAAAAGTTGGAGCTTTGCGATTTATGGATTTGAAACTTGGGCCATTGTTGCAACTGAAAGAAAACGATTAGGAGCATTTGAAACGTTTTTCTACATGTTAAAGATATCATGGGTGGCGAATGTAATGCAAAGGAAAGCAAATTAAGAAAGTAAACTTTAAATAACTATACAGAAAAAAAAGAGCTATCAGTGTAAGCCACACACTGAGACATGATAGTTTAACAAAGATAATTAAGATAATAAAGAGATGTGGAAGAAAGGAATTCAAAAGGGAGAACAAGACTGGAGTAAATGAATCAGATAGAGAAAGATGTTGCCAGAAGAAGGTTCAAATATGCAACACATTTGGTCAAGGATAGACAAAAGTGGAAAACTGAAGCAAATCATTAGCAATATTGATTACTCGATGATGATGATGATTATTATTATAACTGTGCCTTAATTCATATCTGGACTGTAAGCATATTATTATTACTATTATTATCATTTTTAGAACCATGTTTTAATATCCCTTCGGGCTATACGCATATGTACTAATTACGCTAATGGTTTTAGGGATGAGGTAGATAAGATTTATATGAAGTGAACCCAAACTTGAGTCGAGGGAGAGTGTAAAACATTTGAGAGAAAAACAGTCTCGTTACACCTGACCAAGGTTCGAACCTCGATCTCCCCGCCTTCAGCAGTCCAGTCCACTGAGAGAGTGACATCTTATAAAATGCAATCGCTGCGGTCTAGTGGGGCAAGGATGGTGAAGGCGGAAATTTAGAGGCGAATATACCCTTATTTTATTGTAAGGAGCTGGGTGAACCAATTAAGTAAAGCTTCTTAAGGTACACCTTGCCGTGATTGGAACCCCTCTATCCAGCAAAACAAATAAGATGATTATTACACATATTTTGTATGTCAACCTTTGGGCGATTGAGATTATCAATAACACCAAATGATAAATAGATGGATTAATATACTGCATTTTAATGCTTCAAAATAATACAAGTAAAATGGCATTAATTAAAAACTTTTGAACAGAGATATCCATGGAACATTTATCATTTAATAGACGTCTTAATTCTCTTAAACTTTTAATACATATATATGTTATTTGAGAAACCAATCTGTAACGATTAAAGTTCGTGTTTCAAATTTATCAATTGCAAACTTTTAAGATTTTTATGGGAGTTTTCAAACTTTCCTGATTTCGTAAGTTATCGTCTTAAAAAAAGGCAGTAAGAAAAAGAGCAGAAGTTTAAAATTCATAAGAGTTTTTACAAGGGTTGGAGAAGTTTGTGGGCAGATGCTCTTTTTAGTTGCTCAGTTTCTCTCGAAATTGATTGACGTAGAATGATGAAGGTATTCATATTTGACATCTTGACGGTTCTATTCATGAGAACCATGATAGTCTTCAGGAAATGTCCAACCTCACTTTACCCACCCTCCCTCCCCCAAGTTCTTTTTCTGTTTTTATGCTCCCTCTCGACCCCAAGACACAAGGAATTTCATGGTAGCCCTATTATACCTCATCCTTTGCTTCTCTTGTGTAAAAAAATAAAAATGTAGGAAGAAAACTTTGATCCTTTTGTAACAGTTCCGGTGTATTCAAAAGTGAGTGATTGAAGAGTCGTGCGGAGTATTCGACTTTCACTGTTTAGCGTCATCAAGTGATTTGAGGAATGGGTGATAAAGAGTGGGGACTCAACAGGAAGCCAAAATTTGCTCTAACAATGATTTTAAATATAATGAAGCTATCATCTTACTTTTATTTTTTTAATAAACTTGTCAAAATGTGAGCTTATTAATTGTTACTTTTCTTGAACGACATTGACTTGGAAAGTAACTTCATAATTTTTAATCACTTCTGATACTCAAATTGTTTTTTATATCCCAAATATTTTGCGTGTATATAGTAATGTTAAACTATTTTTTTAATAAACTTGTCAAAATGTGAGCTTATTAATTGTTACTTTTATTGAACGACATTGACTTGGAAAGTAACTTCATAATTTTTAATACCTTCTGATACGCAAATTGTTTTTTATATCCCAAGTATTTTGCGTGTATATAGTAATGTTAAACTTAATTCCCTACTTGCTGCTAAGAATTTAAATGATGTGCTTTTATTTTAACTCGTTGTTTTCATACAAGTGCTCATATTTTCTTTGATATCAAAACTGTTGTTTAAATTTAAAAACATTATCCTAAACTCTTTGTCAGATATTGATTATTCTTTCATTTATATTAAATGAAGATGTTTTTAAGAAAATATGACGTTGAAGGGTTTCGGTAAAACTAAGCCAAAGTGTGTTCAAAATCTATTGTTCTCAAGAAATCAACTTGTATAAAAGGTGTTCTTTAATATTATTATTACATATATTTTTAGAAGATATAAACAAAAGAAATATTTATATAACCTTCATTTTGAGTGAAGGAAAAGTTGGTAATAATGATGAAAACTAATGTGTTTCTTTTCTTTGTCTTGGCAGGTAAGAAATCATTTCTGTTCTTCTTCTACCTGTTCTATCTGTCAACCTACTGCGGCGAGAGAAATATTATGGTAAGTGATGTATTTCATGACAAGACATTTCTTATCTGAGATCTTTTAAGAGGAGAATTCTACTTTGACCAACTTTTTTATACGTCACGAGATTACTTTTTTTTATAGATAATATGACATAGTGAAGAGTGTGGAATCTTGTAATCTGGTTGTGATCTTGGGAAAAGTTATACAATATAAGACAACGGGGCGTTGTCATCTTTATGGTTGATGTGTTGTGTCAGTTAAAACTAGGATAACTTACGATGACATATAAGGACATTAATACTTTAAGGAAATATTTTTACATTCTTAAGGACAAAAAACAGGTAGATTAGATCGTTTTAAATCTTATCTTTATTTAAACACTCGTTTTTTGAGAGCGTGGGAAAGTTATTTTAAGCCATTTACGATATCATATGTATTTTTTAATGTGTTAGTAAAGTACTTCTAAAAAAATTATATGTTTTAAAGTTGATGTTTTGAATTCACTTCACTTACGGAGACACAAGTTTTCAGATAAAAAATATTTTTGTGACTAATTTAACTTATTGGTAAACCTGTAAACTATGTCATCAAGTTTATCTAGTCTAGTTTGCCAGAAATAGGGAGGTTGGATATAAATTCTCGACTTTATATACTGAGGATATTTTTTTACATAAATTGTTTTTCACTCTCCCTACATGCAAACGCACGTACATTTGATATACATTATAACTCGATGTGGATAACTTAGTTGGGCAGTAGAACAACACGTGGCGCCTAAAAAACAGGGTGTCCAGCGACCTGGAAAACCTAAAAAACTAAGAAAAGTCAGGAATCTGCTTGGTCAGGGAAAAATCATCGATAAGTAAGGGAATTTTATCAAATTTCTTGAATTTTCTAATATTCACTAAGGAAATGAACAACTTTTATTTACAATATTAAAACTAATATATTTCTTGCAGTTAATATACACCGTGAATCTATTTTATTACAGTTGTCCCCATTGAGCAGACTAATATATATTATCCAGGCCAAAATTGTGATTTTCATGGTGAATTTCTGACCTTCTGACGTGCATCTTTAGCTAAAGTTGAGTCATGGCTATGCGCATTAGCGGGGACTCGATAACTTTATCGGAAGAATAAACTAAAATTTATGTATCTCACAACAATTTTAAAATGTACTGATGTAAAGCGATTTAAAAAAAATTATTATGTCACTGAAACCTATCTTAGATTGCACTACCCAATAGCCCATTCTATCCTAAAATATTTTAACATCGACATACAATGACAAATAATTTCAGAATGCGTTTGTGTCTAGTAATAGTATTACATCAATTTGGATCTTAATAAAATAATGTTTATAATAAACATTGTCTGGAAAAGTTGTGAATTAGCGCTGGAAAACATGAAAAGTCAGGGATATAGTTTGACTGAACACTTCGAAAAAAGTAAAAATATGTATTTTGTGATATTTTAACTATCGACATGTAAATAAACCACGCACGTTTGACTATATGAGATCCAAACACTATTATTTTACAAGGAAAATATAGTTTGCAGTTATTTAATTGAAGAGCTCACACTATTGACTTATTTACCGAGTAAACAGTAAAATGTTCCTTAGAATCCAATTCCTACAACTCTGAACGGGGAAATTGAAATTCATATAATCAACCGTTAGAAGTAGTTCCTCAGAATATACTCCACACTCCTGGGAAACTTATTTCATCAAGTTGTATAATGCGGAATGAATTATAGAGTTAAGAGATGTATGTGACGCGGCGTGCTTATTTATCCTAAGTAATTAGTTTTACTGTTTTGAAAAGGGGGAGTGGGGGAGTGGAGAATTGTAGGAGAGGCCTGTTGTTATATAGACGAAGGGAAAGGAGGGTAGACAGACATTAGACTGGTATTTGAGTTCTAGGCAAAGATGAAAATGTCCCGGTAAATTTTGAATCTGAATATTTTTCGAAGTGGAAGCTAGCGGTGGAGCGGTTAGAATGTAGAGGTGGCTCCTAGAGCCTTATATATATATATATTAAAATTAGTGTGTTAAGGCATTAAGGAACAAGAGGGGGCTAGATAGGGGACACGGTGGAAAAAAAGGGGGGAGGGGTAGATGTTGCTACCAAATTATCGGGCCAACCCTAAAAACTTAACAAAATGGGTGATGATAAAAAA
>CABFOW010003468.1:56253-73678 GCA_902141385.1 Timema californicum
TATATATATATATATATATATATATAAATGTATATATTTATATATATATATAAATGTATATATTTATATATATATAAATGTATATATTTATATATATATATAAATGTATATATTTAGGTGTGTACTTACAGCATGTGATGTAATATGTTTGTACGTATGCTGGCATGTACATGCATGGATGCAAAGTAAAAATGACTATATATCTTTGTCCATATATATATATATACAAGGATGTGTATATATATATATATAAACACAGGGATATATATATGTACAATGATATATAGTCATTTTTACTTTGCATCCATGCATGTACATGCCAGCATACGTACAAACATATTACATCACATGCTGGATATATATATAAAACCCAAATTTGGCAACAAATAAATCTTTGAATTAGTACAAATTTTCGCAGCTCTTAACTGAACAAATAACTTTTTTTAACTAAAAAACTATTTGGTGGTTCTAAAGGAACATCAAGGCTTAATATAAATAATTTAACTTTTATATTTTTATAAAAGAAATGTGAAACTGTAGAAAAACAAGTTTTAAATCAACGTACACGATTTAAAGTGTAAGTTTATGTTTCAGAAATATATATTTAAAAAATATTTTTTAAACTGGTTTGAATCAAAAATATGTGTGTGGCGTTTTTTATTTTATAATACTTCTATAATTAATGCTTTAAAAGTAAATACATTTGGTTAAATTTTAGTAATATTTGAAATTAAATTTAAAAGAATTAAACGGTGGTATAGTTCACGCCTGATAAAATATAATGATTATTAGTTTTTATTTAAAATGAACCCAAGTATCCCTCACAGACTTTCTCTTGCTTTTATCTCAAAATATACATTTACTAAAAACTTGTTATGATTGTGAAACTAAATAAAAGGTCTATAAATAATAATTGTTGTAAAAACGTTCTACCAAAGATCCTAAATGAAATAATATACACTGTTACTTATTCTATGGTATTATGAACTAGGAACACTGCTACAAAATATTGAGATGAGAAATATTTTTGTCCACCAAAGAGCATAAGCATCAAATTAATTTTCCAAGATCTGAATTAAAAAGTATATAATTTGCTTATAGTTCAGAAATTATTGGTTTTATAAAAATATATTTTAAATAAAAGATTATCTTTACTAATACTACTACTTTAAAATGGTACGTTGTTTTGTATATCAAATAGTTTAGTAGTATTATTATTATTATTGATAAATTCTCCTATATAAAGTACGCTCAAAGTCATTGTCATTAGAAAATGAGAATTTCCTTCTTGTTTATTATGATAAACAGTGTCTAGTTATACAATTTAACCAAAATCATTAACACGAGTTTCAAGAACATCGATTTTATTTCTTTTTTCCCTTCAGTAAACTACCCCTAATTTTAGGTTTAAATATCTAATTCCAAAAACCCTTTGGGGGACCTTATAGAAAACTCCAGATACAAAGTTGTAGCCAAATCGGTAAAATAAGGTCGGCTCTAGCCCGAAGTATAGACAGAGAGATGGCATTGCAAAAACAACTTTTTGGGGGTATAAGGGTGTCATGAAACAGTGACATTTATCAAAATCCCGTGTTCAATTATTTTGACGATCACAATAGTTAACTCTACGAAGTGTCGAGAGAAAGTGAAAAGAACTAAAATGAGTTTGAGTCAAATTTTTCCCCAATTCACAAACTCATCTTAATTATAGGCGCCAACCCCTCCTTTAGCCACCACCAGCCAATAGTCGTTTTATTTAAAGAGAACGTGTTTGTCGAAGGGGCACAGCGCACCACTAAAGTTTATTTTGTGGGCGTAAGCATTCCCCTCTGTTTTTAGTCGACCTACCCGATCTTTACGAGTTGGGTTGGGCTAACGCAGACGTAAACCAAAGTTTTAGTGTTCTCACGGTTCGCTTTCAGTGGTTTGATATAGAAAAATAAAAATAAAGTTACCCACCGCTCTATCTATTTCTTGACTATATAGGATCATTAGTGTTCCCGTTTAACTTTTATCGACGTGAAGCTTAGAAACAAATCACGTCAAACGTCACGTAACGTACAAAGATTTACCAACATCGCTTTAAAAGGATAACATTGGAAACACTAAACGACTGCTTTAATAAAGTTTCCGCCATTTCAGTTATTCCAGTCATAGGATAAAGTGTTTAAAAAAAAATTTTTTAATGACATATTTTTATAACTATATTTTATTTTGAAAAACCTCAAGTGAACTTAAAAAATAATTTTTTAAATCTTTTGATGCAAACTGATATTTACAAAAAGTAACGTATTTTATTTTTATCTAGGATTTAATGGCCACTTTTTATGCAACCGGATGTATCAACGTAATACTTAGACAATTTAATAGCCAATTTTCTTAGAAAGTAAGACAGTTTAGTTTATTTAGACATAGTTAAAATAAAACATTTAATACTAAAATCATTCAAATACAATTTAGGTAAACAACACAACAGTTCTTAAAATAATGACCTTAATAAATATATTCAACTAAGTGAAAAGAGACAACCCTGGACATTATCCTAGAAAGTAAGACAATATAATTGATCTACTTCTACTATTCGTGTAACCCGCTTTGGCGGTCACGTTTTCTAACACGTTTCTCTCGTATTAGATTGGACTGCCAAAGACAGGGAGATCGGGGTTCGATTCCGGTCAGGTGCACCGAGGGTGGCTTTCCCCCAAATGGTTTTCCACTCTTCTTCCACGCAAATTCGGGTGCATTTCATCCTAATAAAACATTAGTGTAATTAGTACATAGGTGTACAATCTGAACGGGCAGTAAGACGCGGTGCTAATAAAAAATATTACTATTCATATATATGTAAGGTCGTGCGTTCTTCAGCTGCCAATTTTGAATATATTTAGCCGATATAGAACAACAGTAATAAAATATAAAATTATAGTCAAATTTGGCAGAAAAAGTGTGTGTTTAATAAAAATCTCTTTCTATGAAAATTAGACATTCGTTAAAGAAATTACAAAAATCAATGAAATATACTTTCGGTTCAGGGTTAAAAATAAAAAATATGTGTATTTAAGTAAAACACAGCTGTTAATAAATAAATAAGGTACAAGCTGAGGTCCCGGCAGGATATTTTATCCCATTTATAGTTAAAGAAATTACAAAAATCAATGAAATATACTTTCGCTTCAGGGTTAAAAATTAAAAATATGTGTATTTAAGTAAAACACAGTTGTTAATAAATAAATAAGGTACAAGCTGAGGTCCCGGCAGGATATTTTATCCCATTTATAGCCACACACTACTTTGTGCAAGAGTTATCGGTTGTAAATATACAAGAAAATACCTCGTGCTTTATATCGTTATTTTTATAAGAAAAGGTAGCCTGAAACAAACACTTTTGTTGTTTTTTGTATAATATTTTCCACGCTTCTACAAAATTATTACAGTGTAAACGCACATTCTTTTTTTAAAAGGATCATGTTTCTTGAAGAAGTAATTTAGAAGCACAGCCTCGCAGTGATTTAAGAATGTTGGAGAAAGTTATTTTAAAAAACTGTAATGTCCCCCTCCCCCCTCCTACTCCACCTAGCACGAAAAGTGAGTCCGAGGGAGACTCCTGTTATTGATTACGACAGCTAATAGCTCAAAACCACCACCCTACCCACATTTCCAGAGTTGTTATCAGAAAGAGGTGGATTCTATAAGAGACTAGTGGAACTCTAAGAATGTAGCAGTAGATCACATTCAGTTTGTCAGATCTCGAACAAGGAGGGTAAATTTATATTTGGGAATGTGAATATATTGACCACCATAAAAATAAAGTAAGTGCTGATGGCACTCTATTAGTTGAAAAACCATTTTATAAATTCAGTATTATATATTATGATTTGTTTTTTAAAATTCAGATTCGCATTCTTTATTTAATTAAATGCTTTTGATTTAATCATATATCATATTACAAATAGTTTGAAGTGCTTTAATCATTTTATTTTAGTTTGCATATATTTTGAAGGAAGGTTATGATCATAGAATTGTATTTCCAATTTTAATCACTCTCTATCATTTAAGAAAAATACAAATAGATTATTTTACTAATGTTAACACGATATTAGGCGCCAGGCTAGCAATATAATGTATTTTTGGTAACCTATAGAAATGTCTTATAGGTCTATATTTGAATAATAGCTTGTTTTATTTGAAAGGGTTTTTGAAACTTGATTGAATCCTTTTGAGTGTTTTTGAGAATCGCTACTATACGAGATTTAACCCTTTTCTCTGTTCTTGGGATGCGTTAAGACAAGAGAATGAATACTTTAGTGTATTTTTGGATTTGCGTTTTTACATGAGATTAAACCCTTATCTGTGTTTTTGGGGTGAATTTAGACACAATATTGAATACTTTTCTGTGTTCTTGGAGGTGCGTTTTGACACAAGATGTATGCATTTAGGGTGTGCTTAGACACGAGATTTAATTACTTTATGTTTTTATCTTTTCTTTTCCCAAATGGGGGTACATTTCCTAAAAATAATACTTATAATTCTTTTCCTTAAATAAAGAAATAAAATTCATCGAGATTGGTGTAAAAATAATAAAAAAACAAGCTAATAATAATTATAGCAATTTTTCTAGGATTCGTGAACTAGCTTCAATTTCCAGCAATAAATTAATCTTAAGTTGTATTTCGTTCGGGTGATGTATTTCCATAAAGGTTATTGATTTTGAATCCAATTCGGTTGCCACATTGTCAACATTAAGGCGTCATTCTCGCTATATACTAAACTGCCAATGATGGGGATCTCGGGTTTCGAATCATAGCCTGGTGTATGTACTGAGATTATTTTTTCCTTGATTAATTTACACTTTACCTCCACGCAAATGTTGGTACACTTCTTCTAAATTCAACCTTCCTAATCCGCAACATAATAAATTGATTATTTCACATACTCACAACACAAATGGGTAGTAATACCCTTGTCTACAAAAAATAATCAAAAGTGAGGGATTAATTTGGTGTAATCTGACACTTTTCCTGCTAATAGGCTACCAAAGTTTTCAAAGATTTTTTTTGTATATAATTTAAGCCTATTAAAAATGCATGTTTTCGAGGGTAATTTAGCTATGTTAGATTATAGGCATTTTTTGTTTTGTGCCCTTGGGAAAACACCGTGTTTACAATCCGTCATATAACAAGGAAATAAGCGCTTACAGAAATAAAGTTAATCCATAAATTTTGCGTTGTTCATTTTAAACGACAAATAAATTGTCATAGAAAAAGAGAGAGAAAATCAAGTAAAAGATTATACGAAAATACCATTCACACGCACTTCACGAAGTTACTCGAGTAATACGAAATCTATTCAAGCTGGCTGGGAAAGTTTAAGGGGATTGTGGTGTAGGAGAGGGGTAAGGGGTGGTATTTTTTTTATTAAACAAAACATTGAACTCGGAAGTCCCATCCTCAATTCATCTTCATGTCATATCATCAATTATAGGATCATTCCTCGCTCCTCCCCCCACCCTTTATTTTTTTTACTTCAAATCCATATTTTTCTCTTTCTCTCATTACTAAAATAAACCCTCTACAGCACACTGCAATAATTTATAATAATTTTATTGGAGGATCTGAAGGGTTTTTTTTATTCGGGGGGTCCATCCCCTCTTGTGTTGCCCTGTTTTTTTTTCTACCTCGCTTGTATTAACTAACCCCCCTTTTCTCTACACTTTTATCTTTCTCTTCGGACAAAACGTGCCAATAGCATGGGCATGAAGGTTCTGAAAGAGCGTGCGAAGGGGAATACAGGACGAAAATGGGGGTGGGGGGCACTTGGGGCACTCCCGTGTCGCTCGGGGCTTTTGTTTTAAAACTGCCTTCCTCGTCTGAATTAGCCGGAGGAACTTCATCGCCTGCTGTTTAAGGGGAAAAACTACATTTATCACATCAGTTCTTAATGATTATGTTTTTATGTTCTAGATATTACTCAATTTCATATATTCAAATTTCAAAATGAGTTTTGTGTCACTCACGTAAATAAATTTGTTCGTTTGTATTTAATCTGAAAATATATTTGCATTTGAATTATGTGAAGTATAGTTAACCGTAACATTTATTGTTGGTTCCCATGTTGATTTTTTTATATTGGCATACATTTTGCCCTGGCTATACTTTGGAATATTTTGCATAATTTATTGGTATATAAACTAATACATATTTTTTCTAAAAATGTGTTGTTCTATAATGTAGATAATTTGTTAAATTAAAAACAATTATTAAACTTTACTGTTCCTTAAGAACGTGCATCATATACCAATGAACTCTGTGATAACAGTCAACTAGAAATCGTAAATATACACACATTATTTATTACACGTGAATCCTTTCTGACTAAACATTTATGAAGATAAAGAATTAATAGAAGCTCCTAATACTGAACGTTGTGAAACATTAAATGATATTTAGATAAAAACTACATTTGAAGGTAGTTTTTAATCATTTTATAACGGCTTCACAGATAAGCATTGCGCACAAATCTTCATTCTATAATAATAGGGACATGCTGTAGTTATTAACAAGATACTTTGTCGCTTTTCCCCCCATCATGACCACGGAAAATTTCGAGTAAACATTCAAATACGAATGCACTACACATTTCTGCCATATTGTAGGTCTTTCCTTTTCCCTCTTAAACTCACACTTGCGCGCGTGCGCGCGCGCACACACACACACACACACAAACACACAGATGTGATTAAGGAGCAGAGTTGGGCCTGTAGTGATGAACGTTCTTAAATATCTTGACTAAACCCTTTTTACAAGATATATTTTGGAAAATTCTGACTGACAGATAAATGAAAATAATTTACTAATAATTGTATTCATAATAATGAAATAGACGGGTGTATTAATACTGTATTAAATATCCTTAGGCGTATAAATCGATCAGTTAGTAAGGCATGGTGCTAAAAAAATCCTTAAAGCTGACTTAATATGTCTGGTAGAATTATATGCTAGATTACATCACAAAGTTAGTTCTTGGCTATAAAAATTATGTTAGTATTAAATAATACAGTCTAGTTCCCTTATAAAAATATATGCTTACTGCATCGTAATAATATATTTTTAATGAAAGGTTGAAAGGAGTATAAAATACAATAAACTTTTATGGATTTCAATTAAATTATGACAATTCCTATATTTATATCAAATTAATAGTTTTTACTTTTTAGTACTATTGGCGTAGAGAAATATTGGGATAAAATAGATTTTTTCCCGGCTATTTCTGAATTATGTTAATTTTAGTAAAAATTTACTTATTTTGTTTGATAAATATATATATTGATATACAAATACTAATTATAAAATATTTAGAAAACCACAAATAAACAAATATGAATTATTTGTTTTAAGATAATGTACGTCATTTATTTTATTTGTAGTTTAGATTTTATTTCAATTAACCATTAAAAAGAATAAATGGTTTACTAAATGCTATATTTAGCTACTACCCAATCTTTAGTTAAACTAAGGAAATTATAATATTTAATGTACATAGTTATTAAAAAAGTACATAGAAACATATAATAATGATAACAATTTCAAGCAATAATTCAATTTAAGTTGTCACTGTCGGACTTTAATAGGTCTTAATATGAAACAAGCACATTACCTAAGCGACAAGTACTACTAAACAAGTCTATTCATACTTAAGCAAATGGCTGTAACCTCTTAACGCCCATACCTTTTATATTTGTACCTTTTTTCAATTAAAGCATTAGTTTATAATTAAATGTTTATAACGTCAATTTAGCTCTTCACATGATTTAATTTCACAGGAGTGACACGATACAATCGTAAGACTAATTAGAGTTTAAAACGGAAGAAATACCAGTCAAATAAGCACATTCTGACCACGATCAAATATACAAGCTGTATTTTAATTGGTCTCGAATATTCTACGGTAGTATTCCCATCGACTAAACTCTAAGAAAATTGGTTTCTGAGCTAAAAGTAATTGTATAATTCAGTTAATAATCAATCCAACAGAAGAAGCAATTCAATTAAACTGAAACAAACAAAAACACAAGAAGACGGAACATTTTTTTATGAAAAATTTTCAAAATGGTGTCCTGCGTTCCATTCTTGGTCGTATTCAAGTATACCAGAGGTGTTATGTATTTGTTCAGATCCATAAGATACATTCTCTTAAAACGTCCAAATCAGGCACAAAAGTTTCGTAAACAATGCACTTTAAATGTCCCCAGAGATGTACACATCCATTGGGTTCAAATATGGTGACCGAGCAGACCATTCAATGAACACACACACACACACACACACACACACACAAATACACAGATGTGATTAAGGAGCAGAGTTGGGCCTGTAGTGATGAACGTTCTTTAATATCTTGACTAAACCCTTTTTACAAGATATATTTTGGAAAATTCTGACTGACAGATAAATGAAAATCATTTACTAATAATTGTATTCATAATAATGTAATGGACGGGTGTATTAATACTGTATTAAATATCCTTAGGCGTATAAATCGATCAGTTAGTAAGACATGGTACTAAAAAAATCCTTAAAGCTGACTTAATATGTCTGGTAGAATTATATGCTAGATTACATCACAAAGTTAGTTCCTGGCTATAAAAATTATTTTAGTATTAAATAATACAGTCTAGTTTCCTTATAAAAATATATGCTAATTGCATCGTAATAATATATTTTTAATGAAAGGTTGAAAGAAGTATAAAATACAATAAACTTTTATGGATTTCAATTAAATTATGATAATTCCTATATTTATATGAAATTACTAGTTTTTACTTTTTAGTACTATTTGCGTAGAGAAATATTGGGATAAAATAGATTTTTTCCGGCTATTTCTGAATTATATTAATTCTAGTGAAAATTTACTTACTTTGTTTGATAAATATATTAATATAAATACTATTTAGTAAACCATAAATAAACAGATATGAATTATTTGTTTTAAGATAATACACGTTATTTATTTTGTTTGGAGTCTATATTTTATTTCAATTAACTATTTAAAAGAATAAATGATTTATTAAATGTTCTATTTAGCTAATACCCAATTATATTTAAATTATTTAGTTAGACTAAAGAAATTCTGAATTATAATATTCAATGTACATAGTTATTAAAAAAGTATATATAAACATATAATAATGATAACAATTTCAAGTAATAATTCAATTCAAGTTGTCACTGTCGGACTTTAATAGGTCTTGATTTTAAACAATCATATTAACTAAGTTAAAAGTACTTCCACTAAACTAGTATATTCATACTTAAACAAATGGCTGTAACCTCTAAACACCCATACCTTTAATACTATTTATAGCTTTTTTCACTTAAAGCATTAGTTTAAACTATTTTTAATAGTTCTATTCATCATAGCTCTAATAAAATATTAATAAGAAACACAATGTCCTTTATAATAAAAGGTTTGTAACTTCAATTTCTCTCTTCCCATGATTTAATTTCACAGGAGTGTCACGGTACAATTGTAAGACTAATTAGAGTTTAAAACGGAAGAAAGACCAGTCAAATAAGCACATTATGACCACGATCTAATATACAGGATGTATTTTAATTGGTGTCGAATATTCTAAGGGAGTATTCCCATCGACTAAACTTTAAGAAAATTTCGTATAAGAATTGCTTGGTTTCTGAGCTAAAAGTAATTGTATAATTCAGTTAATAGTAAATCCAACAGAAGAAGCAATTCAATTAAACAAGATAAAATTAAACAAAAACAAACAAAAACACTAGAATACGGAACATTTTGTTACAAAAAATTTTCAAAGTGGTGTCCTGCGTTTCATTCTTGGTCGTATTCAAGTATACCTGAGGTGTTATGTATTTGTTCTGATCCATAAGATACATTCTCTTAAAACGTCAACATCAGGCACAAAAGTTGCGTAAACAATGCACTTTAAATGTCCCCAGAGATGTACACATCCATTGGGTTCAAATATGGTGACCGAGCAGACCATTCAATGGATTCCCCGCTTCCAATCAATCTTTGAGGAAAACCTTTAATAACTCTTAAAACTAAACGTTTCTAAGCCCATGTTTATTTGAAACTTCCTTAAAGTTTCATTGATGGGAAATA
Source organism: Timema californicum (assembly GCA_902141385.1). Taxonomy (NCBI): domain Eukaryota; kingdom Metazoa; phylum Arthropoda; class Insecta; order Phasmatodea; family Timematidae; genus Timema; species Timema californicum. Next base: position 66,388 of record CABFOW010003468.1, read on the forward strand.
GCCCCTAGAATAGTTGATACCGATTAAAATACACCTTCTATAGAGATCTGGCTTTTATTTAGTTCCAGTGATCGGTTGGTAGTAGGATGGTGAACTAGTTTTGTTTATGTGTCTAGATTCATGTTCATTTGAGTAATTGTAGAAGTTAAATGCTTGTTTAAGAGGGTTCTTATGTAACAAAGAATTCAGTAATCTGATAAGTAGTAGTAACATTTACTTCAAATTTTTTGTGTTTTATCTTAAACAAATATCAAAGTAATGGACGACATTGAAAAAAGTTATTGAGTGGGCTTAAATAACTCAAACAAACCTTGTCCTATTTGTGTTATACTTGTGTACTATAGAAAGCGCAGCGATATGTTTCGATCTATGACAATAATTTAGAGCAAAAATTCAACTGTGAATAGTAGGATCAACATAAATTAAACATCTTGTCAGCCTACTTGGCTTATTATTGTAAGCACACCCACTAAAGCTATGCTATATGTATGGGATCATGAGAACTTTTGCTCATTTAATTATGTTCAGGTAGAGTGCTCTAAGTATTCGGAGGTTCTGTGAACTAGAGCAATCTCGCAAGAGCAGCTAGCTATGGGCAAGGTAAAGAAAATAATATTCACCAAATATTTCATTTTCATTTAGTCGACCAGGTGAAATTATGGTATTTATTTTGTGGGAGTGTCTTAAAAGTTATTTAATTTTTATTCGAACTATTTAATGTGCACTTTCTTAACCAACTGATTATATCAGCACACGATAATTTTCTATGAGTGGAAAGGCCAACCAATTTTGCCGAGAAAGATAGTTTCACATTCCTTAACTAAGTAAATCTGTATTTTCAATCAATCTTATATTACTAGTTTGTACATACGTTCTATTTTTAGTCCTGATTAGAAGAAAGACAATCCTACTAGTGAATTCACTGTTAGTAATAATTCACAGAGTATTAATCACATTATCATTATACATATTATAAAATAAATTTAGGGCATAAATTAACAGATCCTGGTTGGTAAATTCTTATTTTGAAAATGATAACGTATACAGTTTTCTATGTTTCATCATGTTTATAATAAAACTCTCCCACACTACAGGGTGTAGCCAACATTATGAGTATAAAATAATTGATATTACATATTTTAAATTAGTAAATCAAATTTAAATAAATCAAAGCAAAAGCTCTGATTTTGGCTATTTAAATTTTTACACACAAGATACACAGAACCACCGATTGCATTTTTGTTTTACATAAAAAATACAAATGATGATGAAAGATGAGTAAAACACTGTCACTAAAGTTGATTGCATAAAAAATTAAATCAAAAAACATTATATTTATTTGAGAAAATTATAATGGGTTCACTCGAATCGTATTTCGGTAACGTGTGATTCTGCGAACTGAAACCTCGCACATCATTAAAATAAACCTCAAAACTTAGTTTCTTAGAAGAATGTACAGTTTAACTTGGATAATTTTAACTTGATGGGACCAGAAAAATATTCGAATCATCCAAAAATTAGAATTAAATAAGTTTCTTAAAATTAATTCCCTTTACCACTTCCTGTATCACCGATACTTTTTCGGCCAAAGTTAACAATTTACAGGACTGTGACTTGGACAGTGACATCACGACACACACACACACACACACACACACACACACACACACACACACACANAACAACAAAACAAAATAAACTCTCACGTCACTAAAATATCGCTACGACCGAATCACTAAGAACATCGCACGTAACAGCTCGAGAGGTTTGACCTTGACTAACGGAGTACAGAACTGTACGTGTAAACAAAGAAGTATGGGTGAGCGGGGAAGTGGAGGGACGTGAAGAAGGGTACTGACCGCAATCCAACGTCTCCTTCCCTGTTTCTAGAAATAGAACATGGCACCGCAACTAGAAGTAGGAAAAAAATTACAAATGACGAAAAGTTTGAACTAACCAAATTCAAATTATCCACGATTTTTTTTATATTGTTTTAATTCAAAATTCACGAGACTGCGCGAAAAATTCGAACTAAACACAACTTTGAATTATGGAAATTCGAATTAGTCAGGTTTCACAGTATCTTAACTATTAATGTTTATTTCCATCTAAAAACACTAGCTGCCAATGAGATTTATAATGGGTTTGTTGATATTTCCAAACCCCTCATTGTCATGGAGACTTACAAAGAGGATCTATTCATTAAAAGTTTATTTAACTCTTGCGTATTTAACCTCAACAACAGCTGGTTTTTTTCAACACTGCTTCACTCGTTGATATAACTCTGGTCTACATCATTTGTAGCCCGGTTTGTGAAAAAATTAGTCAGTATTAATATATCGTTGTTCAGGGGACGCCAGATTATACTAATCTTATTTTTAGGGCACTGCGTTTAATACTGGTGTGGGCTATCCACATATTTACTCAAGGTATGAGGTTGAAGAAGGTAGCATTAATAGTATGTGTACTCATATATTCGTAAAGGGACCGTGAGTAATTATTTAGGAAATATGTTCTATGTACAATCAGCTACGATATTAGTTCTGACATCCATGATATCAACGAGGCTAGCGCCTTTTTACACGTTAAGCAGTGATGATAACTATTTGTGTACTCAGCATCGTATTCTCGTGTTTACACTAATGGGTTTAAAAATGAAAAATAAAAGGAGGAAGAAAAAACACTTCTACGACATCCTGTTAGATTCGACTATTAACCTATCTGTTCGTTTAAAATCAGAATAGAATAAATCCTCACCTTATTCCTCGTGCCCATCAATACAAGTGAAAAGGATCTAAAGGTAATTTGAAACTTCCTGTAGAGAATTAGTTGACATAAGCGACAATTGAAACTCAAATGGTTGAATCAAAGTGATTCTTGACATCTATTACAAAGGGCCAGGTGAGATTTTCTTGCGTCACTTTGTATAAGCTACAGCAGAGAGCTCTGACGGCTCGTAAATTAACAATGCAACAAAGACCAGACTGGGCGGCCAGCCGTGCAGATAGCCGGTCAGCAGTTGCCCTATTATCCATTCTCGACCGTGAAGAGACACTTTTTAGTTAGTTAAAAAAAATGTTCGGCTCTGTTTCGCAGTGACAAACGAAACAAGTAATGAGAAAAAAAAGTTGGATAAAAAATACTGACACGAATATTTTGTAATTTCTCATTGATTGTTCTTGGAGAAAACCGAAACTTTATAATAGGGTTCTATGGTGGAAATTGAAACAATGCTGGTGGCTATTTTTAAAACTTTCGAATTGTTGATAAATTGTTCTATATTGTGAGATTTGTTTTACTCGACATAGACTCGCGTGGGCCTAAAACGTTTCTTAGTCTTTTGTCTTGTTTACCGATTTACAAGGAAGGTAGGGGTTAGAATCTCAGTTGGTTTTACTGAGGTAACTTTCTTCTTAAATAGATCCCTCACTCTCCTTCCAATGAAATACACACAATTCTAACTTGATTGTACCTATTTTAATAACGTAGATAAAGTCAACAGCACGGATGTCTAGGGAAGGGGGGAGAACAAAAAATAATTATATTATATAAATACTTATATATTGTATTATATAAATACTTATATATTAAATATGTAATTGCTTACGAAGGACTTCCTAGATTAAAATTGCCGTAACAATTAATTCAAACTGACTATTAAACGATGGGTGTATACACATCCTAATAATAGGCCTCGTGGTATAATAGTCATCGCTTCTGGCTGTCAACCTAGAAGATTCTTAGTTGGTACCGGGGAATTATTCTCGAAAAGGGAATGAGAGCCATGGTCACCAGAGTTTGGTTAGTTAAGTTTAATATTAGAATAATAAAATTCTGTTTTATTTGAATTTAAATTGGACAACTTGTAATAGATTTACACGGGGAAAAAAATGTAATACATATATAATAAATATGCAATTGTTCTTGGAGAAAACCGAAACTTCATAATAGGGTTCTAGGGTGGAAATTGAAACAATGCTGGTGGCTATTTTTAAAACTTTCGAATTGTTGATAAATTGTCCTATATTGTGAGATTTGTTTTACTCGACCTGGACTCGCGTGGGCTTAAAACGTTTCTTAGTCTTTTGTCTTGTTTACCGATTGACAATGAAGGTAGGGGTTAAAATTTCAGTTGGTTTGACTGAGGTAACTTTCTTTTAAATATGTCTCTCACTCTCCCTCCAATGAAATACACACATGCTTTCTCTTAATTCTAACTTGATTGTACCTATTTTAATAACGTAGATATGTCGACAGCACGGATGTCTAGTGAAAGGTGAAGAACAAAAAATAATTTATATTATATAATTACTTATATATTAAATATGTAATTGATTACGAAGGACTTCCTAGATGAACACTGCCTTAACAATTAATTCAAACTGATTATTAAACGATGAGTGTATACATATCTTAATAGTAGGCCTCGTGATATAATAGTCATCGCTTCTGGCTGTCAAACTAGAGGTTTCTTAGTTGGTACCGGGGAATTATTCTCGAAAAGGGAATGAGAGTCATGGTCACCAGAGTTTGGTTAATTAAGTTTAATATTAGACTAATAAAATTCTGTTTTAGGTTAATTTAAATTGGACAAGTTGTATTAGATTTACACGGGGAAAAAAATGTAATACATATATAATATATATATGCACAATATTTAAAATATATTTGTAAAAATTTGGTAATATTAATTACAAGTTATGTTAAAATTTAAGTAAGAATGTGTTTGAAGCTATAACAACCATCTAAAAATTAGGTACATTTTAAAATAATAGACATTTGAGTCATAATTCCACTTAAAACTTAAGTTCTAAAATCAAAGGATGATGTTACCTTGCTTATACTGAATTTTAATATATTATTTTTTAGAATTGATAGAAATAAGTTAATTAAATTTGAAAAATGAAAATTGAATTTATTTATTATCTGTAGTTCCCAGTTTCTTGATTTCTGGCTGCAAGAGCTGTACAGTTATTTTTACATGTTTCAATGCATCAGCGGCCTCATCCTCGGGTCAGAAATTGAAACTATGTGCGTGAGTATCTCACGCCATGCTATTAAGTGTTATTATTATAATATATATAAACAATTAATAATAGATTTATTTTTATTCTTTGTGATAAATAAAGTTTTCAATTATCAGGATCATTACTACTATTTAGTTTCGATTTATTACAACAGTTTTTATACAGTACCTCCGAACAAAATAAACAAGTTGAGTAAATATTTATACATATTTGTGTTTGTTAGAACGGTAAATATTATTTTATTGACAACTTGAAATTGTGTGTACTCGCAAAAATAAAATAAATAAATAGATTAAATATTTATATTTTAAGACTATCATGAAAAAAAAATACTATTTAACAGAATTTGCTCACCTGTTAGATACTAAACTTTATTTAGCTTGAATTTTCTGAACATGGCATTATATTAGAAGACGACTTACTTTCCTCCACCTATCTTTCACTATCAACCACGCCCCATTAATTTTTTTTACCCGTTCTTTCCATCCTTTTCTCCGTAATTTCCTATCAATTTCATCTCCTTATACTTCCTTATACTTTGGCTCCTCTTACTTGCTCTTCTTATTTTCTCTCTTCTACCACTCATCTCTCACGTTTCCCCCATCCTTCTTTCACTTTAACTTTCTCCCTAATATTTCTAACACTTGTCTCAATCACTCCTCACGTTTCCTCCATTTCACTTTTACCACAATCCTTTTCTTAATTTTCCCCAATATTTCCACTTTCAAATTATTCTTTCCTAAATATTTTCTCACCATACACTAACTTTCCCAAAACCCTTTATTCATTTCCCCCCTCCATCACCCTTTACTTTCACACCAGCCTAACCTCAATTCCACCTTATCCTTTTTTTTTACTTTCAATTCGATATATATTTACTTTAATTTTCATTTTTTTTTACTTTCAATTCAATATCTATTTACTTTAATTTTCAATACAATCTCCCTTCACCTTAATAGCCCCCCACCCCACTTCACTCTCACTCAAGCCTTCCTTCACTTCCGTTTCAACCTCCCGTTGCTTAAAACATAGTCTCCTTCACTTTCACACCATTCTAGTTTCACTTTCACTCCAGCTTCCTATTTCTTTTTACTACCATGGACTTTAATCGTTGATAGAATGTCATAAATAGTTATCGTTAAAAATAACACTCTTATTTAAATATTAGCATAGACTGAGGCTTACATATCCATAAAAATAGCTATTTATTTATTCTTTTTGCTAGCTACAGGTTCAACCTACCCTTTAAGCTTTATAATATACACTCGCTTTGCTCGTTGAGAGCTCCACCCCCAAACCCTCGGTAATTTTTCTTTGAAAGTGGATGTAAACTAATGTAATTCCAGAGATTTTTTTATAGCTCTTACCGTTTAACCACAAGATACCTCCAAAGAAAGGTCCGCACCAAATTTAAAGTTGCTAAATCATTTTGCACTTTTTTTAGGGGGTTAAATTTTTGTTTGTTTAACTTTTTGAAATTTTCCCGTCGGCTGCATTCTAAAAGCTATAAGTTCGCCAAATTTCAAGTTTCTATCTCATCTGGAAGTGGGTAGAGATTAATGTCAGTGAGTGAGTTATCCGTGTGGCTTTATATTTATATAATAATAATAATAATAATTAAAGAAATGAAAGGGTTTTCATTGCTATAATACTTGTGTGTTCATGGATACATTTATTTCAACGTGTCAGCTCAATTACGATAATCGTTTCAATTTAGCTAATCGGAACCAAAGTTATTTTGCAATTGGGAGTTTTGGGAAAGGGGAATAAATATAAACCCTAAGCATACCCAGAAACACCAATTACACTAACCGAATCTATATGATCGGTAGATGCGCAGTTTGAAATAGATATGAAAAATTATGGAAATGATACATTTCTTTATAGAGGATACCACATTTAAAAAACACATAATAGATATTTTGTCAACAAAATAAGTATGCTTTTTTTACCTTTTAAATTCAGGCCTAAACGATTGTATCCAGCCAGATGATGCCTATACTTAAAAAAATATGTGAATATGTAAATAACTATAGAACAAATTATTTGTCATTGTGAGGTCATATTTCCGAGTCACTATTGACTATATATGACACGGCACGAAAATAATTAAAAAATATAATTAAATATAATATTTTATCAGTACGTTAAAGAACAAAACATACGTAGTTATGCAAATATCTGTGACATCATAAACAAGTAGGTCAAACAACAAAATAGATAAAAGAATTCATTCGTTCGCATCGTCAGAGAACATTTTCATT
>CABFOW010003469.1:0-32112 GCA_902141385.1 Timema californicum
TTTGTGATTACACACTTGCTATAAACTGAAATAATAAAAAACTATAATGTAACATAACAATGTAAATTTTCGTAATAGCAATCTAATTTTAATATGGTATTAATTGTATGTTGGGCTGTAAATTAATATTCACTTTGATTCAACCGAGGATATAATATGGGTTATGAAAATATTCCCCCACTCTTTCAATACACATTAATGTTTATTGATATTATCCATATCTAAATATCGTTTTTATTTCGCGATTAATTTGATGGGACTTTTTTTTACCGGCATAATTCGAATTCCTCTGGTTTGACTATTTACCTATAAAATCCAAATTATTCCGCCATCGATTCAATAGATTTGAAATATTTGGGCGAGAATCCATTTTAAATTTCAATGAGATTATTACATTTTTGTTAGCTCATGGTACAAAAATAATAAACTCCCCCTTGGCCAATATATTCTACTAAATTATATGTTAACATCCAATCCCTTATTTAAAGACCAATCTATATGATTCTAGTTTAGTAAATTTTTATAATGTATATACATCATTATCAAAAGATTGTTTTGCGATATATTTTGAGTGGAAGAGTGGAGCTTATACATTTCACTGATGGATTTAATTTTTAATTGGTTTCTACTTTGGGGAGAATTTTAATATTTGTCTACAAATTACAAATACATACAATATTTTAGAAGTGGAAAATGGTTTTTAGTTTAGTTTTAAGGTTCAACAAATATCAATATACTAATTACAAGATGATGTAAATTGTTATTTAGACTGAATCGAGAGTCATGACAGTACCAATGACCTAATGTAGTATTATTGTTGACTGAAGTTTAAGGTTCATATCCTGAATTGGTGTACAGAACAGTGGGTCAACTGCATTTGATTTATCAATATAATTTTCTCTTAACATTTGCTTATTAACAAGCCCACTTAATCATTAGTTATTATGGACGCTTGTATTCAAAATACAAACTGAAAATAAAAAAGTTGATTAAGCCGTGTACTTTATCTTAACTACTGAATGAGAGTACGTCTATTAATAGAACATTTACATATTAAAAAAATAACTAATCTTTGTGTGGCTATTAATGATTTAAGTCTTATGTGATCTAATAAGTTACTTTTGTTAAGTATATTTTTCTAATATTTTTTAACCATGCATTTTGTTACCAACGCCAATTAATTCATAGTCATTGTTTTTCCTTACACAGATATTTCATTTTGGTATAGTATCATAAATCGTCAACAAAATCTGTAGGCCCTGTGTATACACACCAAAATATATGTATGGACAACATTTATAGTCTGATTTTGGATGAATAGATCAAATATAGTCTGACCTAGAGATAATGAATTTTTTCAACTAAAAATTAATTATGAAAGTTTTAATATATTTATATTTACAATAAAATATTATTTCCAAAAATCGATAGAGATAATGGAGAGTATAAGAAGCTATATAGAAAAATTCTAGATTATGTTTTCATCACAGGACATATAGCATGAATGGGCCAATCTAGTACCAGTTCTTGCTATTGACTGGAAAACCTATTGGAAAGAGATATTGGTAATTCCTAGACATGGATGGAAAGATAACATTGTAATGGACCTGAAAGGGATAGGACAAGATATGGATAGGGTGTAATGAGGTGTATTGGATAGAACTATATCAAGATATGGATAGGGTGTAATGAGGTGTATTGGATAGAACTATATCAAGATATGGATAGGGTGTAATGAGGTGTATTGGATATAACTAGCTCAATATAGGGATAGGGTGTAATGAGGTGTATTGGATATAACTAGCTCAATATAGGGATAGGGTGTAATGAGGTGTATTGGATAGAACTAGCTCAATATAGGGATAGGGTGTAATGAGGTGGACTGGATAGAACTATCTAAAGATAGTGATAGAGTGCAATGAGGTGAACTGGATAGAACTATCTCAAAATAGAGATAGGGTGTAATGAGGTGTATTGAATAGAACTAGCTCAAGATAGGGAGTAATGAGGAGGAATTTATATAACCGGCTCAATATAGGGATAGGTGACTTAATTTTGTAAGAGTGACAGTGAGCTTTTGAATTCATAATACCATAGAGTGATTAAATATCTTTAATATATGTGGGTTGTAGTGTTCACGTTTTTTAGATAGTACCAATGTCTGAAAAATAATAATAAAGTATATTAAATTTATATCACTGTTAAATGCAAAAAAAAATATATATATATATAAATTTATTCTTAACATAAGTACTGAATATTGTACAGAATGATTCCATTCCGGTTATACAAATGTATTAATTACATTATTATAGTAAGGATAGAGAAGGCTAAATATGGGAGGTAATGTACACTCATTTGAGCGAAGGAAAGGCAAGAGACTATTTAGGAAAAGCGAAACCTTAGTACACCTGATCAGGCCTCAAACTCCGACACCTCCATCACCAACATGAGAGTTGGTGTTCTAAATCATGTAGCTTGTGACGCGATTAGAATACACTCATTTTTTTTGTCAGAATTAGATCTTGAAAATAGATCTTAGTAAAACGAGGGTCAAGGTAAAAAAAAAGGTCATTTTGAGTCAAGGGAATGTAGAATGTGACCGTGGCTTAGTCCGAGACAGAAAAAGGGACAGAAGGGACTTTGAGCGGCCAGGGGGTTGTGCTGAGTGGGAGGGGGGTGAGGGTGTATTATTTTGTGATCCAACAAAAGAAAAACTTACACTGCTGAACTAAACAATAGAAGCGATACTGTGGTGAGTTCCTGTTGGAAAATAGGAGTAAGCTATGTGTGTGTGTGTGTTCTGTTTCAGCTGCTGAATCTTTGTTTTCTAGCTCTGGGACCCCTCATCCTCCCACAATCCTCATTTTTTCAAAAAGAGAGAGAGATATAGGAGAGGTTGAAAAGCTTGCATTTGTCAGGAGGAATGTATCTAATAGGATAAAGAGAAACTATGTTCTGATATAAGTAAAAAAGTGGTTCATCTCCAACTCCTGCAGGTTTTTTTTAGCACCGAGTTTTACTACCCGTCTGGGCTGAACGCTTATTTAATAATTCCTCTAACGTGTTAGGGATGAAGAAGGTGAATTCAGAGGAAATGTACCCGCATTTACGTAGCAAGAAAGATTAGGAAATGGTTTGGGAAGAAACACCTTCAGTACACTTGACAGAGATTGAACCCCGATCACCCCGTTATCGGCAGTCCAGTCTATTGTGAGAGTGACGCCCTAGAACATGCGGCCAAAATGTTGGGCTCCTCTAAATTAGTACAGTTATGTACAAAAGAAACAATTCACACCAGTAGTTTCTTGGAAAGACGCGTCAGTTTCATTTTGTCTGCCTATTTCAGAGACTGGGGAATTCGCAGTCTAAGTCAATCCAAAGTAACCGAGAAATATTTTCCAAGATGATTTGCCAATCTCCTTACAAGCAAATGGGGATATATTTCCTCTATATTATACCTTCACCATTCCTTTCGAATAGCCCAGATGAGTAGCCGTATTGAACAAAAATCCTAAATATCAATAAATATTACTTCCACTTTTACTTTCTCGCTATCTTACAGGTAGAGAAAGTATTGTGATCGTAAAAAAAATTGAACTCGAGATTTTGATGAATCTCTACGTTTCATGACCCCCCCGAATCCAAAAAAGGAGTTTTTGACTTTCCGTTTGTCTGTCTGTCCCTCCTTGAACTTGAGCCTAAACTGTTTTCCCGATCGGGCTAAATTTCGGTATCTTGGGTTTTCATAGGGTTGCCAAGAGGGATTTTTAGAATTGGATATCTAACACTAAGATTAAAGGTAGTTTACTGAAGGGCAAAAAGAGAAAAATTTGATTTCTCAAAATTGGCTCCAACGATTTTGATTAAAATTCGTATCAAGGCGTAGATTAATATTATAAATAAACTGACTTTTCCCGTGTAAATGACTTTTAGGGTGTTTTACAGGAGCTGAAATTTACGTTTCTCCGCAACTATGAAATACGAAATAACTTATCATTGCAAAATGGTAGTACTATTAAAAATAAAAAAACTTTTATATGGAATATGTTTGTATAAAACCAACAGTTTCTTAGATATTGGCAAATACATTAATACAATTTTGTGAGCTTTAGTTGTAAAAAGATACTACTTACGTTTTAATGCAATAATTCTGCAATGCCATAGAGTAATTAAATATAAGTAAGTCTCTAATAATGATTCTTATTTATCCTTAAATCTCTCAAGAATTTTTTTTTTGTATAAAATTTGTATACATCCATTTTAAACTCTATAGTCAATATTTACATTTTCTATTGGTCAAAATTTATAAATGAGGAATTTGATGGCAATGCGATGACATGAAGATATGCAGCACCTCATAAAATGTCGAAAATTTTAACCAGAAGTCGAAATTTTAGTACGAAGTATTGGCCCTTGTGTACCAAATATTGATATTTTTTATTGGTCCAAACATACCATTGGGGACATTAATTCTTTAAAAATAAAATTATAAAATTTAAAACCGTGACTCTAAAAGAGTTTTACATAAGGGTAGTGCAACTTATTCTTGGGTTAGCTAGTGTATATTATTTCGTTTCACATATTTTATGAGTTTTGAGTAAATAATTCAATTTTTAAACAATAGAGCGAGAAATTCCGTGTGGAGCTCCGTACCATTTATTTCAAATTCCAAGTAATGTGTGTCCTGCAGCTCTCTAATTTGGATGTTTATCCCTATATATATATATATATAGTTTTAGACTAAATAGTTCTATATGGAGGAATTGGGGTTCTAAGCACTGTCAGTTTACTAAGCTATATTACTGAATGTTTTCCCAATAAACTTCAATGAAAATGAAGGTATATTTCATCTAAAGTTATACCTTCCCTATCCTTATCCTATAAGCGTGATTGATATATTCTTATAACCCAAAAGGTACTAAGTTGTGGTAAAGAAATAGCTTGATTCGACAAAGTTTCGTTTCATTTAATACAATTACAATATCTTATAAGAAATTAAGTCTGTATGCGATAATTTTTATTTTAGTCAAAATTAAGCAGTACACAATATTTAAACGTTTGTAAAACAATGAAAAATATGTAATTTGTTTAATCTATTGATATGTTTTATTTAATAAATTGCGGCTTCATTTAATTTGTCACAAATAAATTATACAAATTTGATCTCAAACTGCATCTACTGATCTTAGGGAATTTAAATCAAGGCGCATCTTTCAGATTGATTTTTCATTAAAATACATATTAAATTTTATCTTACAAATATTAATTATTTAATTAAAAATACATTATTATTCATATAAAAGATTTTTTATTAACTTTGGATAAAATCTAACGCGGGTTGTGGGGGCCACAATACAAATATTTCTACTTAATAAACTTGGGGTCTGCGACACCAAATGTTGGCTCTACGAGACGCCAAATTTGGTGTTGTATGCACATAGAGGGTAGGCAACACGTGCATCTTTAGCGCATAACAAGTAGCAGGTGTTGAATTGCTTGACAACAAGTACCCAAAAAGGAATAGCTTATTCTTTCAAAGATATGGTTTTTAGCCCTGAAAATGGCCCGTATTGAGAGTGAAGAGGCATATCGGCTTAGTAGGTGGATCCATTTCATTTTGAGGAAAAGGTACTCTGGCGGCAGAACCCCTCTTTGACTCTGGCACCGACTTCTCTTCGTTTCTATTTGAGATAAATTCTCATTTCAAAGTGATATTTTCATCTCTTTTTTTTTTGTAACCTCTACGTAAATTTCAAATTTTTTATTACCATATTTATATTGATATTGAACCCTACTCAATGAAATAATAATTGTATTATGTTAATGTTTATGTGCATATACAGCGAAAGGTGAACAATTTTGATAACTTATTTCTATGTACTGATTGGTAGTTCCTTTACTACAGGTGTTCACTGCTCCCTAGATTATTCCTCCAGTTTAATTAGAAAAAACCAACGTTTTATTGTTATAACGATCTTAGGCGTTGCTCTTGCAATAGACTGGATTTCCGACAGTGGAAATATCGTACTTTGAATTCCAAACGGGCTTGGTTTTCCAAAATGTTTGCCACACTCGCTAGGTGCAAATAGGTTTATATATCATCTGAAACTATACCTTTTTAATCTATACACTCTCGTAAGTGTATATATATAAGTGTGTGTGTGTGTGTACAACCCGAGCATGTAATAAGGCACAGTTAAAAACATATTGAACTAACACATATTTTTGGTAATGTAACATTTCATTTAGGTGTTCTATTCAAAGTCATTTTAAAAAAAATATTAATTTATAATTTATTTATAATGCTTAAAAATATTTTAAGAGAATATTCTAAATTTTTAAGATTTGAGCTAAAGTAAAATACGTTGTTTAAAAATAATCAATATATTAATCCATCACATCAATCATTGAGGTGTGATAAAATACAATACAAACTAAGGCCAGTTTTTAAAATTATTTTTAACCTTTTTTTACAAATTACATATTGTTCTAGTAGATACATCTGGTTATGTTTTCCACTCATCTCATAGATTTTGAATATTTTTAATGAGAATAGTGGCATTTTAGAATGTTAAAATAAGTCCTAAACAAATTCCTAAATATCTACATTTATTCAAAACTTAGTGTATAGAATTAAACAAAATGCTCCTACTGGACACATATTTTTGATATATTTAGTCAAAAAAAGGTTTTTAATATAAAATATTTTTATATAATTTTGAACATATTTCCATCACACTTTAAAGAAAATAGTTTCCCGGAAAATCAATATTGCTCAATGATCAAAAAGAATAAAAATATCTACACAAAATAATGGAATAAGAATAGCATAGCTATTTTTATTTTTTATTGTGACATTAATAACAGGCTGCATGGATATTCACAAGATTATTTTATGCCCTTTTAGATAGATTAGTTTTAATTTTCAGCTATAAGATGCCAACATTCAGTTAAAACAGATTTTTTTTCAATTCGATCGAGATGAAGCATTGTTTATTTCATTTTATATGGGTTTATATTATAATACACGAGTTTATTAATATCTTATGAACTATTAATTTAGTGATTTCTCGGTTAAGGGAAGGCTTGGGTTTGAATTTTGGCTTGATGAACTGGGGGTGGTTTTTGTAAATTTGATTTTTCACAGTGGCTTTACCACGAGAGCTCGCTCATAGAAATTAAGTGTGAAAGGCATTTGGGAACAACCAATCTTCCTTAACTACTCCACGAGTATATGGGAACTCTACCAGATGGTGCAGGCAGCCCTAACCAGAAGAAGGGCTGTGTTATACACAGCGACAGGTATAAGTCACTTCAAACTCGCCTTCAAGTGGTTGACTTAAGAATTAATTTTGAATATTTTATAAAACACTATAGCAAATAAAACAAAAATATTAAACATGTTAAAAATTTATTATGCACTTAATAATACATTTTTATGGTAACATTTAGATTTACCAATTTATTAAAAAATAAGTGACATCTTTTCAAGTCCAGTTTGTAGAAAAATATTTCAACACATTGTGAGAATGTGCTACATTTTAAAAATCAATAAAAAAATTGATAAGTACTCAAAAAATCAAGCTTGATAAATTTATTTCCTCCATCTGGGGAATTAAGGACATTGTGGGAAGTGTATGTCCTCTTGCTAGGGAGATAAAATATTCCATTGTTTGGAAGCGCGATAAAAGTGAGAATGGCTTTATATATGCTCTAAATTTTATTTCTTCAAGATCGTAAAGAAAATGTGTTTCCTAAAAGATTTAATAAAATATGTGACGCATTTATTTTTCATTGTATATATAGCTTTCCTGGAACAACTGATGTAAAATTAATATCGTGATGCTTCTAAATAGACATGCAGGGTAAAAAAAGGCTTTTGAATATTAAAACACTCGAGGTAAAACAAGATTTAAAGACATACTAAAAAACGAGATTGGAATGTAATTTGATAATTTTAAAGCTTAATTTTTGATAATTAATTATTTTATCCAGATTAAAAATTAGTTTGCTAAGAAATGTTATTTTAAGATGATTTTTACATATAAAAAAATTATTACCTGATATAGAGGTGTAGGAAGGCTATCGATGATTGTACAATAAATATAGATGTATAAAATTTTGTATGCATTATATATTTATTTTTATGTCCTCTAGCTTGGTCCATCAAAGTCGTTGATAAATTTGAAAATTTTGCACTTAAGAGTCTAAAAGGCTTTTTGTAAGACTTTTTGACTCTTTATAAATATTGTTTAGGGAAATATTTTTTTATAAATCTGTTTATTTTCTGTAAAATCTATAGCATGTGTTCGCTTTGTTTATACTTAATTTTATCAACCTAAGATTAAGGTGGGGGCGTAAAGAACGTGAAAAAGGCCAGTGTTTTGACAGTTTTTATAGCAAAACATTTTTTCTTAAAAATAAGTTAAATATTGCTCCAGTAGAGGTATAAAGTTTAATTTTATTCACATGGTAATACCAAAAGTTCTCTAATATCTGATATAAACATACTAGCATTCGATAAGAAATTTTTTTTATTGAATAATTAAATAAAAGAACACCCTTGACAGATATATAAGTACAGCCGAGTATATCATGTGAAGAAAATTAAATTCTATATTTAAACTGGGGATTTATTTTATTTATATTGGCCAAACATTTTTTTAAATATCTGTATATCCCAAAATTTCAGTAGAGTTTACCTTTTCTCGCGTTCTTTACACACCCACCTTAACAATCTAACTTCACTCCTAGTAAGTAATATGATCTTAAGCCGGGTTCACACTTGTGTCATATCCCAAAGAATTATTCTGAACGTTTTTCTAAACTAATACTATTGCGGGTCGTGTTTTACCTGTTCAGTTCTCTTATTCCAAAACTACAACACATGAAAGGTGGGAATTATGGGTCGTGTCAACGATTGCGATGGAATGAGATCTTATCTGCCAAAATGTGTGGTTTTAACCGTTTCCGTGTACATTGTCACCCGTTCCAGACCCGATCATGACGGTTCAACGATACGAGGAACTGATAAAAGTGTGTAACCGACTAAACGAGTTAGTATAGTGTTATACTGGTTAACCGATGATTGGAGATCAGATTTCAAATCCCGGTTGGATGCGCTGAAGGCGTTCTTTCATAAATTATTCCCCCACTCCCTCTACGTTAATTATTATTATTATTATTATTATTAGCACCGCGTCTTACTACCCATTCGGGTTGTACGCACTTACGCTAATATGTAATGGTAGGGTGATTGTGAGATGAAGTGGAGAACCTACAGTTTAACGTGGAATCCGAACCACGGTGGAGGCCTGGCTTTCCTCACATTCACAAGATGTATTGTCAGAGGTGAAGGAAGGGTTTGGTAATCAGATGAATCTTTGCCGGGACCGTAGATTGAACCCCGGACCCTCAGAACAGAAGTCCGACACATTACCCCTAGACCGCCACGTCACCCTCTACGTTAATGTTAGTAAAGTTATTCCTAAACTACATCTACATCCCTATTCCACTACCTTAGTGAATGTATGCATATAGTCCGAACAAGTATTGAGATGATGTGGGAAAAAATACCATGAAAGTCATCAACAATAATAATACAACAATCACATTTGTAATGAATTATTTAATATCTGAAACTGACTCTCAAGCCTTAAGGAACTTGAAAGTTCATAGCTGTTATAAAGTAGGATCGATATTCAAGCCTATCATGAAACATCTATCGAGCTTCTTCTTAGATAATAGTAAAATTAAGAGTTGGTCACCTGCTTTGGCAGCCTCATGGTCTAAGGCGTCACTCTCGCGATAGACCAGACGCGTCACTCTCGCGATAGACCAGATGCGTCACCCTCGCGATAGACGAGACGCGTCACTTTCACGATAGACTAGACGTTTCACTCTCACAAAACCCAATACTGCTGAAGATGGAGAGATGTGCGTTTGAATCGAAGTCAGCTGTACTGAGAGTGGCCTTTATCTAAATGATTTCACACGTTTCCTCAACGCAAATGTGGGTACAATCCTTATAAATATTATCCAACCTTCCTCATACAAAAATCATCAACATAATTATTAAATATGCGTATAACCTAAACGGGTAGTAGGTAAGACATTATGTTAAAAAATATAGCCATTTGTCTACATTGAACATTGCGCGATATTTACTGCACGCCATGTTCAGAAATGTTAGATTTTTCAAATATAATTAAAAACCTACTGGGAAATGGCAGGTACTTCAGCTAGTCGTATATAAAAGGAAGATCCTATAACTTAAATAACTATACACACGACTAATGTTAATAATGCCTTTAATATTATTATTATTATTATTAGCACCGCGTCTTACTACCCGTTCGGGTTATACGCACTTACGCTAATGTGTAATGGTAGGGTTGATTATGAGATGAAGATGGAAGACCTACAGTTTAACGTGGAATCCGAACCACGGTGGTAGGTCTGGCATTCCCCACATTCACAAGTTGTGATTAATACACGTCTTGTCAGAGGGGAAGGAAGGGTTTGACAATCAGATAAATCTGTGCCGGGACTGAGGATTGAACCCCGGCCGCCAGCACAGAAGTCTGACACCTTACCTCTAGACCGCCAGGTCACCCTACTTTTAGTTATTGACTGGAATGTTTTTTATAATAAATATAATGACATTTACCCCAAGAGTAAACTTTTACGGTGAGTCTGAAAGGAAATAAATCAGAGAATACTTTATGCTGAACTCTTTGTTTGTGGGAAAAAAGAGGAATCATATTTTATATATCTATTGAGTTCAAAGTGACCAAATTTAGTCTACGCCATTAAAAATATATTAAGCTTTAGGATACTAAGTTTAACCAAATTTTTAATGTAATACTATATCCCTAACGCATATTATTACTACTTTAGAGTATACTACAATTTATTGATGACAAGTAATCTATCGTGTAATAGGCAAACATGATGTATCAATCAATAATCTAAAGGCTCCTAGATACCAGCTTAATGAACAATTATAACCTAGTGGCTATTTAAAATATTTAATATGAATGAGGGTTAAATTTGGTGAGACATTCTTAGTATTCAGGTTTTATTCTTCCTTTTAAAATAAATATAATCTAATATGTTGACAAAAGTTAGATAGTTTGTGAATCATGCAATGGCATTTTTTTGGCCAGTAAATTTATATTACAATTCAAACGATTACAGTAATATGTTATAAATAAATGGCCAGTTATAAAATAACGTCATTATAAAATAACTGTTGAAGGCGAAATGGTAAATCTGAAATCGGAACGCCAGAACCTTACACGACATAATATTTTGTGTGATATTTAACTAACTGAGATACGCCAATCAATCTATGTAAATAATCTAATAATAACCTATTTTACGGGGGATATTATTTGACATGTGTCTATTGGTATTAACAGTGACAAGCAAAGTTATCCCAAAGGGATGATTATTGTGTCATTCAGGTACTGTCATGAACACACCAAAGTTAACCACATTCGAAATGTTATTCTCATTGGGTGGATATAGAATTGTACGTATGTAACGTGTAATGTTTATTTTTTCGATTATTATATATTACTTTTTTTTTCAGGGTAAAGTATCGATAAATTAAGGTGGACAATTTAGACGTTAATGTGACAAACATAACAGTTTGTCGAATTAACGAGCTCAAATATTTAGGAACAACTTTAAATAAAAATAGAGATACACCCAATCAGAATTATAAAAATAATAGATTTGGTTAATAAATGTTATTAGCTGGTAAGGAAGGAGTTAGCAGTGCACCTGTGTTCAACAATTGTACAATTCAGGATATACAAAACAACATAGTTTAACAAGTTGATATTTATGGTTTTGAAACATATTTGTTTACCTCACATGCTGAGAATATATTTGTTATTTTCAAAAACTACTTAGAATAAACGGGGATGAAGATAAGAGAGAGGGAATAAAATTACATAATGGTGAGTTTAATACAATGTATTTATTACCAGATAGTGCTAGGATAAATTAATTTCTTTATTTACAGTGTGTATACATGCGCCGCAAATATAATAAATTAGTACCGAGTAAAAGGTATTGACTGGAAAAACTAATGGGAAGAGACCAGTGGGAACACTTCGACACAGATGGGAGGATAATATTAGAATGGATCTGAAAGAGAAAGGATTTAATGAGATGGACTAGATAGAACTAGCTCAAAATAGGAGTAAGGTGTAACGAGGTGGACTGGATAGAACTAGCTCAAGACAGGTATAGGGTGTAATTAGGCGGACTATTTAGAACTAGCTCAAGATAATAGGGTGTAATGAGGTGAACCGATATAAAATAAGCTCGGGATAGTGGGTGTAATGAGGTGGACTGTATATAAATAGCTCGTGATAGGTGGCGTACTTTAATAAGTGTGCAATAAACTATAAATTTGCAATGATGTAGAATAACAAAAAAGGTATTTTAATCAACTTCTCGCTTAAAAATACATCTTGAATACATCCTATGTACAGTTTAGTAGTGTCCCAATAAAAAAAATTCTAGAAATCATTTGATCATTCAACCACAAAATCTGGAATTAAACTTTATTAGTAAAACCTATTTAATGTTTTCGCAGTTTGCTGGTTTGTGTGTGCGTTCTTTATATAGACACTGAGATATATGGTAATTATAAGACAATGAAAATAGCACTTTTAATTTTATTATTATTATTAGCACCGCATCTTACTACCCGTTCGGTTTATACGCACTTACGCTATTGTGTAACGGTAGGGTGATTGTGAGATGAAATGGAGGACCTACACTTTAACGTAGAATCCGAACCACGGTGGAGGCCTGGCATTCCCCACATTCACAAGATGTCTTGTCAGAGAGGTGAAGGAAGGGTTTGGTTATCATATAAATCTGTGCAGGGTCCGAGGATTGAACCCCGACCGCCAGCACAGAAGTCTGACACCTTACCCCTAGACCACCAGGTCACCTTTTATTTTAAAAAATATTTTATTGTTTTATGTAGATATTAGGGATCAGAAAGTCTTATGGGTAAAAGAAGGATACTCTAATAGAATTAATTTTATAAATCATGCTTCGGTGGCCGTATGGTATAAGGCTCAAATCTTATATTAGACTTCTGGTGAGATATAGATTGAGGCTCTAATCTCGATCGAGTGTATTGAGGGGGGAGGGGTTCTTAAATGGTATTACTTCATCCCCCATGTGGATATATTTCATCTAAAATAGAACCTTCCTCATTCATAACAAAATTAGTGTAATTAGTATACAAGAATATAACTCGAATTGTTAGTAAGACTGTGCGCCGAATACATCATTGAATACGAACCACGTATACGTCTGCAATTGTTTTTTTTCAACAGACGGGACAGTAATATCTAATATCAATAGTATCTAACGTGAACAGACTATACTGACGTAAGAGACCCTTAAATAACATACACAGTTTTATGTTGTTAATGGAAAATTGTGGAATATTGAATAACGTTTTGGTCTTGTTTATGTATATTTTTGACTGATTTAATAGTAATATATGTATAACTGACAGAACTTGTTTTATTGCATTGAAGAAATTAAGAGTACATTTTATTAATTATTTTATATTTTGTTTAATGTTTTTATTATTTTACCGTCATAAATAACGTGTCGTGTGGATTTGTGTTTGGGAAAAGATAGGAAGAGCTGGATTTGATTTTATTTTTATTTTTACTATAACATATACTTGATTGTTTTCTCTGTTTACTCTTTAGATATATACATTTAAGGGTGGATATATTTAGAAAGAAAGAAACACAAGTGTATAAGGATTATTTATTTATTGTTTTCTAAATGTAATTTGTTAGCATTCAATAATATTCCGATATTTATTGTTATATTTGAGAATAAAAGAATGACATTTCTGACATATATATACATTTTTTTCTTTTAAAATCATTAAACTCATTAAAAGATAATAATAAAACAAAATGACTATTATATATATCCACATGCACCTGAAAAATATTTTAAATAGTTACATTCTTCAATAAAATATTTGATGATTTTTAAATGGGTTTATAACATGGGATTCTCGATAGCCTATACACACATTTTAAAAATATTATTTCCAGCCAAAATCCTTATAATAACTTATATTACGTTGTAGTTTTCTACAAAATTTACTATTATAACCATTTGTTTAAGTATAATATGTCATTTCTTTAAACATAATTTTGTATTCTCAGTGTATAGTACTTACAAACAAACCCGCTTGGACACTTGCTTTAAACTATGCATACAAGGACCTAGAATTTAACAGTCAAATAAATTAATACAATTAAATTGATATACTAAAATATAATATGGACGCATACCAATGCCAACTATACCTATAATCATTGGAACAGGTATGTATAGTATTTATTAGTACCAACTACCTATCAGCTTCCATGGATTATAATTTTTTAACATTTATCTCTGTAGTACTCCTTATGGATATTTAATTTTCTTTTATAACAAATCTGTCAAAATTAAAAATAAACTTATATTTTGTTAATTTTATTGTTTGTATAGAGCTGCGATTAAGACAAAACTTTCTATATTGAATATTTTTGTTTATTAAAAACAATATTATATTTAAATACTATTTTTAAGTAGAATACCTTGAGAGGAATTGAGATATCTATAAAATTTTAGAAAAAAAAATGAAGCCATTTTGAAGGCAAACATTATATCTTAAATGTTTAGCGCATTCCATTCATCATTTTACTAAACGAATTTATAAATTTAAACTAATTAATTAATTATCCATTGAGGTTCGACCTTTTTGACCCTTGAACTTGAACTTAAGGGCAGGTATATCAACAATATATTGTTTCAGCAAGATGGGGCAACGGCTCATATAGGCAGAACATCAATGCAGGCGCCTCGCAAAATGTTCTCTGGGCACCTCGTTTCACAATTTGCGGACATCTGGTCACCATTTTCACCATATTTAATAGCTCCGGACAAATATTTCTTGTTGGACACTTTAACATAAATAATCATGTCAGACGCACCTCGCACAAGAATAATTCAGAAACTTAAAAGAAATAATTGTGGTGGAAGTTGAACTAAATCAACAATTAACATCATGATAAGCCATGTCAAATTTCGAGGAGAAAATACAACAATGTATTAGATATAATGATGGCCAAATTAAGGACACTGTTTTTTGAAAAATGAAAAATTCAAGGGTATATCAAATATTTTTTAAAATCTTTTGTTGTTATTTTAAGCTTAATTTGAAACATTTTGAGGTTAATATAGTAAACACAAAGTTTTATTAAGGGTGTCAACACTTTATGCCCCACCCTGTATTAAAGTAGCTTGATAGATATTACAGTTTGCTTGAAATATGTGAAATATTTATAAAAACAAATCACGCACACTGCAGGCGGATAGGATTGGTTTTAGATATTTAGAACCAAGACGGCTTCACTAATTGCGAGGTAAAGCCCGCATGGAAAATCAAAGCTGGTGGTGAAGGTAATACACACGTAAAAAAATAAAAAAGTATATATAATCCATACAAATTTATATAAAGTCAGGTAAATGTATTTGTTTTAATATCAGTTTTTCCACCTTTTTCGAGGAACGACGGTTGCATTATCTTAGTGCCAGCATTCATAGCTTGTAATTTCATAAGCCATTGCTACGTATAGCATAAATGGACAATATCACGAGTGTCTTTATTAAAAATAAATTACTTCATAAGTATGGCATTTATTTTTAATATAAATAAACTAGTGAACTTCAGTTTGTGCAGTAACGTAAACAAACTCTATGTCAACTATAATTGTATAGACCCCTGTTCCTAAATATTATTTAAAAAATAAAGCTTTAAAACAATCATATTTATTGTCCATTACTATATTTTAGACTCTTTATTTTTCATTTGCTATGTCTGACAAACTAGAGCAACACAGATTTATTTGAGTAGCTACAATAAATTAACCGCTTGTATAAATAAGGAAGAGTATTATAAAAAACATTAATATGTATGACATTAAATAATATATTTAGACTAATCCAGGTTTATAAGGGAATAATTCCCAACTTAAAAACTGGAAACACAAATATTTATTTTACACTAAAATATACAATACGTACTTAAAAATAAACAGTTTTTTTTTGTTTTAGAAAAGACTAATCAACACTGTTGCCAATTTATCCTACATGACACTTGATTTATAAACTTTGCCTTAAAATTTAGTATTTATCATTATTATATACTTTATCAGTATAAAAAAGAGCTACTGCTATGATTCTCTGTAGCGCTTTTAGGATATAAACAAATTAATAATAACACAAAAGGACTGCCTTAAGGGTTAGTAAAACCTGATGCACACACAACAATTATACAAATCTTGAAAAATATATAAATCGATTTGTGAGAAAATGTTACTTGATAGGAAAGAACTGATGACATTTATTAAATCAGCAAAAAAAAAGTTTTAGGAATCGTTAATGGTTTACAAAAACACACAACCATACAGTCAATTGTAATCGTTCAGAAAGCTCCTTAGGTATTAGAAGATAGGCCAGGCACAATGTTTATGATGGTTGCATACCTAATCCCTTACACTAGAAAGAGAAACAACAAAGTATTGTAAAATAATAGGTAAGGAATGACTAGAAGATCAAGTTTCTATTCTTGGTTAGGTTTTATTTCCTCATAAGACTCATCCTGTGGCTTAACTGAATCCCTTTCACCGCTAATTCGGGTGCAATACCCGTAACTTATTCTTCTCCTCAATATAGATTGTATTGAACCACTAATACCTCTTTATTAAACTAAAAAAAAATAGTTAATAAACTTTGTTTTCATAATGTATTTGACATTTGCAGTTGGGAATTCATTTTATAATAGAATACAGATACTCTACATATTTTCGCTTGAAGTCTCCAATTAATATTCGAATTTGCTTTAATGAATTTAAAATTTGGTTATCTGAAGTGAGTGCAGTAAATATATTAAGATAAGCTCCAAAACTAAAGTACATAAGACAGCATGAGAAGTTCAGTAAATAGAGCACTCAAGGGAGCAGGAACCGCTCAGCAATTAAATTACACAGCAGAATAAGCATAACTCGGTAATTAAATCACATGAGGCAGAAATATTAGATCAAATATTAATGTACACGCAACAGTATGGGCGCCTCAGAAAATAAATCATCCAAGACAGCAGGATCACATCAAAAATTAAAGGAACACCATATAGCGAGCACAATTCAGTAATTAAAAAACACTTGATAACGGTAGCAGCTCAAACATAAAATAGCACAAGACAGAATGATAAACTCAGTAATTAAAGCACACGTGACAGTAGGAGCAGCACATAAAATAAAGTACATAAGGCAACAAGAGCGACTCAGATTCAATCACCCACAAGAACTTAAAACTATGCTCAGCTATTGGGTTCATAAGACTTTAAGAGCAATTTATACACTAGCCTTAACAATAACTTAAACAGAAATTTAGAATTGAGCATCCAATAAAACTTAAAGGGTGGCTCAGTAATGAGCGCCCACAAGAATTTGAAGAGCAGATCAGAAATAAGATAATTTGAAGAGCAGCCCAGAGATGTGCATCCACAAGAACTTGAAGAGCAGATCAGATAATAAGATAATTTGAAGAGCAGCTCAGAAATACGATATTTTGAAGAGCAGCCCAGAAATGTGCATCCACAAGAACTCAAAGAGCAAATCAGAAATGAACGTCCAAAAGAAATTGAAGAGCAATCAGAAACTATCAACAATGAGCGGCTCAGAAACGAGCGTTTACAAGACTACAAAAGCAGTTCCATCTTCCTCATGACGTTGAACCAAAGGATTCAAATAAGCTGGTCATTACTGCATTGTCAACCCTCGAATGGTCAGTGTAGAGAGGATGGTTTGTGTGAGAGAGAGAGATAAAGAGAATAGGACTAACATTTGAAGGAAAAGAAAGGGGGCGAAGGGGAAGAGGGTTGCATGTTACCCTTACACAGGGTATGAATGTATAATCCCATGTAATTCCAACAAGGAAATTGAACCGCTAGACTACGGTTGACCAGGCAATCCTACCTTTGCCCCCTGTTCCCCCCCCCCTCCATTAAAAACCTCTTCCCCTCCAAACCTTCACATTAAAATCCTACCTCTGCCACTGTTTTAAGACCCATCCCTTGGGAATAGAGAGAGTAAGGGAATAGGTCGTCAGTTAAAGGGACGCTGATAATGAAGATCCCCCCAAGGTTTGATGGTTTCGCTGTATTATTCAGAGACAGTAGACACTTTGAGGGAGGAGAGGAGTGTATGAAAATGATGTTAGTCTAGCACATGTGTCAATTTTTAAAAATATTTCTTTTGTCTTATTATAATTTTAAGGAAGATAGGAAGGACATGGTTAATAAAATGTTCGTGTTTAGTAGGGAATACATTTAGTGTTTTATAAGCTTTTTTTTCTACAAACAAAACATTGTTTCATCTTGGCTTTAACTGTGTCCAAGTAAACTTTTTTTTTCACTTACTTCAAAAATGGAGTTTAATTATAATTGAGACCTCTCGTGAAAAAGAATATCTCCAGATCATTATAATTTTATTATTGGTTTATTTTCCCGCAATGTCTCATCAACCGTTCTGGTTACACACATATATACTAGTGATAATTTGTTAGGGATAAAGAAGGTTAAACATTAGAGAAAAAATATCCCTGAAAGAAAGAGAAAGTAGAATTATATTTGAGAATTAACACCCTCATTACACCCGCCTGAGTTTCGACTCCCGATCTTCCTGTACTCATCAGAACAGACTATCCTACCTAAAGCGGGGTAAACATTGGTCTAGAACTTCCAAGAAGTTATATTCTACCAGATTACAGACGTCAATGAAGAGTTGTGAGCTTGAGAGACCACCACATACTCGCCTGTCATACGCCAATCATGATAATGTCCTCCTGAGGGGAAGATGTACATGTGGTATCACAACCTTTATGTCGGGGGAAAGAGGGAACATTGAGCCAGGGAGGGGCTCGTACCGGGGAATTTGGGTGGTAATTCCATATCAGTAAAACCACGACAGTATTTGATTGTTTGTACAGTGTCTCTGTATATTCTTTAGTATTTAAATGTAGGGGACACCATTTAAGTTTCAATATTTTTATAGTTTTTTGTTTGTTTATTAGGTGTATCTGGCAATTTCACAGTATTGGAGGGCCAAATAAAACATTTAAATCTTCTATTTTTCATTTCAATCTTGTCATGTGAACTATTTTTATGTAAATAAGTCAGATCCCTTCCTTTTACTATGCATTTTAACTATAGAAGAACCAGGGGTAGCTATAATTTTTATCCGATCAAGTTATGATATTTATCTTTTAAGTAAATATTTCCAGGCTCCTCCTTTTACCGAGGAGATTTTAATAAAAAATCAATAATTTTAGAGTTATTTTGATATTTTCATAGGTGTATCTGGCAACTTCACAGAATTGAACACATTATTTAAATTGTATATTTAAAAAATAATCGTGTCATGTGATCTATTTCTATGTAGGTAAGTTTGAGCCTTTCCTTTTACCATAATATGTGTTCACTAAAGAACAGCCAGGAGAGGATATAGTTTTTATCCGGTCGAGTTATGTGATCTTTCTTTAAGTAGATAATTCCAAGCTCTTCCTTTTACAAAGGGGAGTTTTATATGAAAAATCAATATTTTTAGAGTTATTTTGATATTTTTAGGTATTTAGGCAATTTCGTAGTATTGAAGTACCAAATACAACATTTAAATTTTCTACTTTTCATCTGGTCTTCATTTGAACTAAATTTATGTAAGCAAGTCGAAGCCCTTCATTTTACCTAGGGGAGTTTTTATTTTAAAAAAATAGATATTTTAAAGATATTTTGATTGTTTTTGTTCCGTTGAACCTCTATATTGACGCTTGGTACCACTCAGATTTAACACAATCTTTATATACTTGTATATTCTTATAATATATTTATAGCCATATATAGTGTACTATCAAACATTATTACCAGAAATACCTTTATTTAAAATATATTCTCCACTCAAGTTTTAAATTATGTATATAAATATTATTCTTATATTCATGTACATACGTGGAGGTATCAAATATTTCAAGACTAGTTCTGTAAAATGTAAATAAATTATCTTATTTGAATTTGGCCAATATCTCTTTCAAACTAGTTCCCTTGTGCAGTGATACAACGATACCAGAACTTTTTTTCACCTTTGGAAAGCTCCCTGGGAGTCCTGGTTTCGAAGCGTGCACAACACTGCCTGCGATTCACGCTTGATCTCATTCATGGTGTCTAACCGACGACCCTAGAGCTTTAACTTAATCTTAGGGAAGAGGAAGAAGTCACAGGGGGGCCAAATCCAGTAATTACGGGGGGTGAGGAGTGATGATCACGTTGTTGAGTCCAATAAACTCACGCGTTTTCATCGCTGTGTGTGCGGGTGCGTTGTCATGTTGGAGCATCCAATTGCCCGCATGCCACAGTTCTGGTCTTTTCCACCCAGCGTCCTTCCTCAGATACCTCAGATCATGACAGTAGAACTCTGCGTTAACAGCCAGGCTCAGGGGTAATATTAATTATCAAAATTGACCTCATAAGTACGAAAACCTTACGTAGGTGTATTTTATTCACTCTGAACACGTCCGTATTAGAAATGCTCGTCACATGTTACTATTATTTTATGTTTTATATTAGAGTGAGTCAGTGCTTACAAAAAAGGCGGGAAGTCAGAATCCAATCACCATGACTTACGAAAAGGCAGGAAGTCAGAATCCAATCACCATGAATTACGAAAAGGCGGGAAGTCAGAATCCAAATACCAGTTCCTTCAACCAAGCTACTCTTGCATATGTCGTGCGCGTCATTGTTCGTCCAGCTCTCGTCGGTGTTATAAGTAGTAAAAAGAGCGTATCTATTAATTGTGGCGTTGGTTTCTGATACACGTGTTAGTGATATGAAAGAACAGTTTCAAAGGAAACTAGGCGAAATGAACAAAAGTTATTTCAGTGATTTTTTTTAAGAACGAAAAGTATTATGAACTAGTGAATGACGTGAAGGGGGTGAGGAAAACTTTAAATAAATCGTGCAAAGACAACAGGAGTGTAAAAAGGTTTGACGTTTTAACAATAAATGAGACAAAGAAATTAATTGTCCCTACTACAAAGACTAATGGTAAAAAAATATTTTGTGGTCAGGAGATGTCATAAAAAAAGGTTTAGTTGTGAAACCTATGATTTTTAATAAAATTAATGATCTGTATAAAGTAGATCTAATATATATGCAAACCTATACATACGGAGAATTCAAATTCATTATGTTTTATCAATATCATCTCAGCAAATATGTGAGTATACGTTCTATAAAACTAAAACTACAACTAAACTTGCTTATAATTTAATTGATGTATTTTATTTCATTGGGGCTCCAAGTGTACTGCAGTCTTACAATAGTAGAGAGTTTTCTAATAAGGATAAAAATGAACTTAAAAACATGTGGGAAGGGTTGACGTCGTCCATGGTAGACCTCATCATTCACAAAGTCAATGAAATGTCTAGTGTGCGAACCAAGATGTAGGAACTATTATATTTACTTGGTTGGAAAATAACAATTCAAAACAGTGGAAAGAGGACCTGAGATTTTGTCAATTCCGTAAAAACCGTGTATTACCTTGTGGAATACAGCATACACCGTTCGAAGCAATGTTAAGTCGTAAAGCTCATATCGGCTTAAACTCATATGTGCTACCAAATAATGTCCTGAATATATTAGTTTCAGAAGACGACAATCAACATGCTCTAAATACCGTTCACGAAGAGTTTAACCAAAGTGATAATTCTGCCAAAAAATGATAAAGTGATAAACTCTAGTTAGGTTATTACTAAAAATCAAATTCCAGTAAAAACGAATAAAAATATGTTGTATCTGTGAATTATATTATAAAGATAGTAATGCGTGTAACTTTTTTTCATTCAGTTTATGATACATGTGAAGTAAGAGAAGACAGCAAATTGTATTATATAAGATGTCATAATAAGAAACGACAATGAAAATAAATGACCAAGGCTCTCTAAGCCTTGGAAAAACTGGCAGAGAAAATTAAACTATCAAGTGAAAAAGCGTTTCTAAAACTGGACATTGGAACAACAGGGAAAATTCAAATTTCTATCATAGGTATAAGTAAAGTCAATACAAATAATATTCTGGGGCTGGTTTTAGAAGTGACTGATGGCGTTAATTAAAAATTAGGTACTTCAAACGGTACAATCAACTGTATTTTCTCAAGAAATTAAATAAATGATTGTAAAGAATCATTTTTGAAAGCACAGGACATCCATATAAATAAAGTCTTAGAGAAGCAAGCAGAAAAGATTCGCGTACTTGGGGCAAAGGTACGTTCAAGGTTCTTGAAAGCAGGAAAGTTCAAATAAAAAATGTAAATGCAATGCAAACGGCATAAAATGTAAATCAAAATGTCATCTCTCTCCCCCTTGCACCAACAAATGAAATGCTAGTCCGTTATAAGATTTGATATTTTCCGTTTGTATACTTTTCATGTTTATCGTGTGATTTTTTTATCACTATTACATTAATATAAACATTCTACTTCATTTGATTTTAATTTAATAATTTGAACATCTCTTTACAGAAGAGACATTTAATTATGTAGTTTCTTAATTGTTTGGTAAAGTTTGTGTATTTTTTTCAATTAAGTGTTATTCGTCTCCACCGCGCACCAACAAATAAACTGTCTGTTAGTCTATATTCTACAATTATTTAAGTTTTTTTATGATTATCATTGAACAATTTATTATTATTTGTAAATTTCTAGTCCTATTACATAAATGTAATTATGTTATTTCAAACGATTTTAATTTACCAAATTTAAAATCATTCTTACAGAAGATATTTAATTCTTTAGTAAATTTATAAATTTTCTTCAATTTAATCTAATTAAATTGTAATATTTATCAATATTTTTTATTAGCATTATTCTTTACATTGATATCAGAGTCGTGATTTGCCCAAAGACGATCGGTCGGATCTTGATTTTCCGGACATATCCCTAAATACAAAGATAAATCAGGCTTTTCCAAAATACATCGGGTTTCGCCCAAGACTGATGGCCAGATCACGATCTGTCCAGAATTCGGGCTTTGCCCTTAACATATATATGAATATGTATTTTTGATATTGATCATAGAAGAGCAGATGACAGCTATATTTTTAAACGATTGTGATAACAATTAACATCAAAGGATTAAGTTCTAACATCCGTTTTGTTGATGAATGGATTTTGAATCATCATATATACCCATATTCAGGAAGTAGTGTGTTCCAGGATCATTTCAGTACTGCCTATTGTTGTGCTACATGGGAGACTTATCAAGCAGAGAAGCTCTCATTTACACAGGTGCTTACTGTAAACACATTTCAGAATATATTTACTCTTTTACGTTTGGGAGCCAAGGGCTGGAAGGCAATTTTTTCATGTGGTCGTAGCTTAAGTATACCAAGACTTGGCTTGACGTGTATCATAAACAAAGATTTTCCTCATGACGCAACGTATTCTGTGTTTTTTTTTCAAGCTGACAACGTTGATCTATGAATGTAGGCATGAGGGGAGAGGAGTTTCCATTCCTATTATGGCCTTGAAACCCACAAACAAATGACTAATTTAAAAGGACAGATATATTAATTCAGAAATACTCATTAGGAAACAAAGAGCATCGTACATTTACAGTCAAGAGATAAACCCAACTGCGGGATAAAAAAATAATAGAAACAAGAGATAGACCCAACTGTGGGATAAAAATATAGAAACAAGAGGTAAACCCAACTGTGGGATAAAAATATAGAAACAAGAGGTAAACCCAATTGTGGGATAAAAAACAAAAAAAAAGTTACTTGCGTTTCTTACTTTTTTTGTAATGGCCCTAAAAGGCAACTAGGTTGTCGTGGATTGCAATTGGATGCTGGGGATGGCAAACATTTGGGACCATTTTCAGAAATTCCAGTTGAAACTGACTCTGAGGGGAAGAACCTTAATTGTTGTTTTAAATCAATTACATAATATTATAAATTATAACTAAAATTACCTGGCTTACTAGATTGAAATAACGTTATTTCGTAAATTATTGATAACAAATGACCTGAAGCGTTTCGTGAGATATTTGTAAAAGACAAAAGTGAATAATGCTTGTCGACTTAATAGTCCTATACATTTTGGTGTGAAAACATCCCACTTGCATTCTCAAATTCCGCCTATGAGAACATGTGGTGTTGTTGGTCGTGTTTCATCGGCGAATAAGAAGATGATGAGGATTATCTAGAGGTGTAGTAGGTTTCCTCCCTTCAATTCGTCGAACTTACCGAATAGTTTTACCATAATTGTCAGTGACTTAGATGATCCAAACCAATCCTTAAAACAGTTTATCTTATACCAAGGAAGTGTTTTGATAAACTGCTTACACTAATTTGAGAAGCGTGAAGAAATCCGACTCCATTGTCATATCTTCACACTGTTGTTAATATTATATTATTGGCAGTAATTCCTAATCTTTGCAGTAACTTGTGTTGGCATCTTGCACATGAAAAATGCTTGAGGTATTGTCTCACACGAGATTCATGTGAGACTGAGTGGTTGGTAATTGTGATGCATGTGTATGTTGGTGCTATAATTACCTTGAGCTAGCATCCAACTAGCATATGAGTGGACTGACTGGTATTTGCAGCCTGGAAGTGGTAGACAAATGTATGGCATCTCTTAGAACATTGTGGCCACAGAAGTTGGTTTTTATTAATTTAAATATCAAAACAGAAAGTACTCGTAGATAATCAATAGTATTAACTTGTGAGAGCTATAGTCATAGAGACTAGAGATGTCACTTTGGATTTCTGATTATTTCTATTTCTCTTTGTCTATCCCTCTTTTACACGCACAAAAACAATATATTCCCAACATTAACTCCAGCCAATCTCTTCCGTTACTATCCAGTCCTGAATTGGGAATACATGAAAAGTGGGCTCGGTGTAACTTACGATCAAACGGAATGTTGTTAAATTTGGGCTCAATCAGCTTGGCTTTACCAAATACCTGGAAGACCACGGTCAAGTAGTGCACCTGCGTATGAATCACATCTGAGAGAAATGCCCCTAAATTAGAAATTCACCCTTTTGCCAACAACTATTTATTCCATTTCATTTCTGCTGTGACTTTATCAGGGTGCACTATGGCATTTCTTACAACAACCAAGCTAGTCTAACCAGACCTAACCTAACCTAACCTAACCTGAACACCCGATATATTAAAATGCTAACTTAGAAATACCTATGATAAAATGGAAGTTGTGGGTGGATATTTCACTGGGCTTATATTTATGTGACAGGAACCTTCGTGACACCATTGCTGTGAAAATATTAAATTTTGAGAGAACTGTACGAGAGTTGTATGAGAAAGTTTTATGTAGAGAGATTAAAGAAGAGAAAAATAATAAGGAAGATAGAGAGGGAAAGAGAAAAGTGAACAGTCAAACGGTTACTCTAAACCAAACAAGACATTTTTTGTTGCTTAGTTTAAAAGGATTGATAGATTTGGTTCAAAATTGATATTAAAAATTTATATAGTCATAGATAAAGAAAAACAAAAAAAAAGTGTTTGGACTATTTCTTTAAAATTAAGTGTAGTTTTACTGAATAATAAAGTTTTTAAATGGCTTTAAAGATTTAAGAAAATCCAGAGAGCGTATCTTTGTTTTAAGAATAATAATCATATTAGCGTGTTTTATTGATAAACGGACATTAAATATTTCCTTAAATAATACAGTATATTATAAGAGAAAGTATATGTACAACTGGGCCACACCATTTATTTTTTAGCAACATTGTTTATCTTTAATCGAGGTCTTTCAAAACATATCTTCTTTAAGGATTTAGGTTTAAAATATAAACGATCGAGGGTAAACTTGGGGCTTATCATTTTAGATTTTGAAATTTAATGCAAGAATGACGTTTTAAATCGCGTGAGCAATGATTATTATTTATTAATATACTGTATTATTAAATATAAAGTATAAAGAGAAAAGTTTAGACAATAGTAATGATAAGAATATGGAGGGAGTGAGGTTAACTGTTTACAAAACTAATATTACTATCTTTAAAAAAAGTTAAGAAATTCATACAAGTGACCCGACGTAAAAAAATAGATATAATATTTGTTCTAGTATATTTTTATAAATGTCAGAAATTTTTCTTCATTATTAAAATCGTACAGTATTTGATCACCATTGTTCACTATAACGTTATATTCCACCTGCATGGTTAGCTTCCTTTACTTATGCTGGTCGAA
The DNA here is from genome assembly GCA_902141385.1 of Timema californicum. Taxonomy (NCBI): domain Eukaryota; kingdom Metazoa; phylum Arthropoda; class Insecta; order Phasmatodea; family Timematidae; genus Timema; species Timema californicum. The sequence continues at coordinate 26,388 of CABFOW010003469.1, forward strand.
TCTTAAAGCAACAATCCTTAAAAGAAAAAATTGAACCCTCAAATCCTGTTACAAAACGTCCGTTATAAAGTGGCCAATATGTAGTACCAACTTTCAAACTCGCAGGAAAAAAATAAACTTTACCCGTTTATACGTTACTGGATATTTTTTTCTACAAACCCGTTCATATGTATAAAGGATCCCCTTAAAAAAACACACACGCGCAAAAGTTTCAAATCGAAAATGTTTTGCGTGTGTGTAATAAAAAGTGTGTCGAATGTTGATGTGAACGTTAAGAGGAACCCCTCGCGTTCAAGGACTTTCACCCCTTCCTCTTTCCAACCCCTCCCCTTTACCCCTTCAATTAACCTACACCCCCTTTTCACCCCTGTAGGGTCATCAAGTCGTAACATAAACAAAACTCATCACGTCATGCATGGTCCAGGAAATGAAAATAACACGACCACATACATTCTACACCCATTCTTTTGTATTTATTTTATTTTCTACTGTGTGTGATAAAAATTACAGTGCGGGTGAGACGGATAGATGCGCTTGTAAAATGGGGCAATAGAGAGGGGGGAAATGGAGTTAAAAGAACTCGTTTTGTAATAAGTGTGTCTCCCTTTTCATTAAAAAAAATAATAAAAAACTACCTACTATTTTCTTTCTCGTTGATATTCCAAATATAATTTAAAAAATATATATAGTCGTATATGCCTCATTGTAGATACATATATTTTTTGTTTGAAATAATCATATTAAAAAGTTCTTTTTTTTTACCAAAACCTAGATAATTACCGTTATATATTTGTTGGTTTGTTGAAATTGGACATAGTCAGTGTTTTGTGTGCTTCATAACCCGTGTGTTGTCCATCTATTAGGTAGTAATGTTCCGTAATTTAATTTGTTTGATGTAGAGACAGTAAAACATAAAATTAAAATACAATCTCACCATTTTACACAAAAGCTGTGTGGATGATTTTTTAAAGCCATTTTTTATGGATCAAACCTGATACGGTGGTCGAATTGAATCGGATTTATGAATGAGTGGAGATCTGGGTTCAATAACTTGTCGGGTTTACTCAGGATTGTTTTTTAAAATCCTAATTGATTCAACCACTATCACTCCATGTATATACATCGGCTGAAAAAAATTATCACCTTCTCACCCTTAACCGATATGAGAATAACTCAAAACTTTTAATTTTGTCAGCGCGTATCACCCACTTTGCATTCCTGTTTTCCTCATGAGATATGTACTATTTAATTTAAGGAGTTATGACTCACTTCAGTGTTTGAATGGTATAAATAGTCACACTTATACTGGACTGGCCTGGTGAAGACGGGGATATTCGGATTAAATTCCCAGTCTAGTCTACTGAGCCTTGTTTTTCTTAAATTGTTTCCCACTCTCTTTCCACGCAAATACGGATAAATTACCTCTAAAATGCTTTCTTCCTCATATCTACCTTATTAGAGTAATTATCTACACTAATATTATAAAGAAGAAAGATTTGAATTTTTTTTAATGGATAGACTCAAAAACTACTGGACCGATTTTAAAAACTCTTTCACCAATATAAAGCTACATTATCAGCGAGTAACATAGCCTATATTTTATTTTGAAAATTTAATTTATCCCTGATAAAAATGTTGATAGTCACTTATATTTTATGGTAGAGTCTATGATGATTCTTCAATATGTGTGTTGAAAATAATAATGCGGGGGGTGGGGAGGGGAAGGGTATAGTCATATATGTATAAACTGGACAGGTAACAAGACGTGGCGATAAAATAAAGGAGAGTTTAGGTTGAGTAATGTTTAGCTTAGTGGATATATACCTGCATTTGAGGGAGGGAGAGGTTAAAACCATTTAGTGGAAACCATTCTTAATACATAAACTGGACAGGTAACAAGACGTGGCGATAAAATAAAGGAGAGTTTAGGTTGAGGAATGTTTAGCTTAGTGGATATATATCTGCATTTGAGGGAGGGAGAGGTTAAAACCATTTAGTGGAAACCATTCTTAATACAGCTGACACGAATATTACTCTTCAATTTTGTATCATCGGCAGTGTTTATATCCCGATAGTGACGCCTTCAACCATTCGACTACTGAAACATATAAAAATGGATATAAAGTTTATAATAAATATAGTATTTATGGTTATCAATTGCGAACGTGAATTTTATATGTGGTTTTCTTACGAAAATCTAATTTCATTTATTATTTTACCTTATCTTTGTATATTACCGGTCATAAAAGTGACTCCTCTTCAAATCTACGGGGCACTTAAAAATGTGTGTGTGTACGGGTTGATGTTATGACTGAGGAAATTTAGATTTTAAGGGATCAGTTTGATTGTTTAATGGTAAGCGTTGGTTTAGGGGAGCAAAGTGTGGGGGAAGGAGGGGAGGACTTTCCAATCAACTAGTGATAAATCACTTCAATACGTGACTTATCTTGTTAGTCTGTCAATATGTCGGTTATCTATTGATATTTGAAAAATATGATATTTCAAAACTTCTTAATAAGTCACGTATGTTGTAAAATCATCATCATCATCATAATGAAGAGCTACCAGCCATTGGCTGGGTCTGTTTGGAACATAAGCCTCATCCACCTCCTTCTTTCTTCCCACCATCTCTCTCCCTCCCCCTTGTTCCAGTCCTCTCCTCTTTCCTCCACACTCCTCCTTACTTTCTTCAGTCATCTGTCCTTTGGTCTTCCTCTCTTCCTCCAGCTGGTTCAAGTCTTCTGATATCTCCTCCACACTCCTTCTTACTCCCTTCAGTCATCTGTCCTAGGTCTTCCTCTCTTCCTCCCCCTTGTTCCAGTCCTCTCTTCTCTCCTCCACACTCCTCCTTACTCTCTTCAGTCATCTGTCCTTTGGTCTTACTCTCTTCCTCCCCCTTGTTCCAGTCCTCAACTCTCTCCTCCACACTCCTTCTTACTCCCTTCAGGCATCTGTCCTTTGGTCTTCCTCTCTTTCTCCAGCTGGTTTCAGTCTTCTCCTCTCTCCTCCACATTCCTCCTTACTACCTTCATATATTTGTCCCTAGATCTTCCTCTCAGCCTTCACCTTATTCCTGTCCTCTCCTCTCTCCTCCACACTCCTCGTTACTCCCTTCTGTCCTTTGGCCTTCCTCTCTTCCTCCAGCTTGTTCCAGTCTTATCCTCTTTCCTCCACACTCCTCCTTACTCCCTTCTGTCCTTTGGCCTTCCTCTCTTCCTCCAGCTTGTTCCTGTCCTCTCCTCTCTCCTCCACACTCCTCCTTACTCTCTTCAGTCATCTGTCCTTTGGTCTTCCTCTCTTCCTCCAGCTGGTTCAAGTCTTCTCCTCTCTCCTCCACACTCCTCCTTACTCCCTTCTGTCCTTTGGCCTTCCTCTCTTCCTCCAGCTTGTTCCAGTCTTCTGCTATCTCCTCCACAATCCTCCTTACTCCCTTCAGCCATCTGTCCTAGGTCTTCCTCTCGGCCTCCACCTTGTTCCTGTCCTCTCCTCTCTTTCTCTCTCTCTCCATTTATCCCATATGACAAGTTTCAAAATAAATAATAAAAGTATATATCCAGATAGTAAACCAACGTTTGATTAATTTATTTTTCAGTTTCAAATATAAATACTTTTGTTTACTTTTTTTTAGAGAAAAAGTCGTGTAGCTTTGAGACGTCTTGACCTTAAGAACCTGTTGGATATGGACATTTGGGTTTCTTCGGAATCCAAAAAGGGGGATTCACATTGTGTCCGTCTCTTTTTGGTGTATGTTCAGTACTTTCAAAAAACAGTTTGATGGATTTAATTTAAACTAGATATCTAGATGTTATGGTTCTACCTTGAAATCTAGTCTTGTTGTGGATTCTAGATGTTAAATTTGTAGATGTATTTAATGAGCCTTAACTTTCTCGCTATCCCCCAGAGAGAGAAGCTATTGTGATTGTCAAAAATATAACTCGAGATTTGGATGGATTTAGACGTTTCATTACTTTTGCCGTCGTTCTATGATGATGCATCTCGGAATAGAACCGACACAATTCTACCGGCTAGGTTGGAAAAAGGTATCGAGGTTTTTCATAGGCCTCCACCAGTTTCTTAAATCGGTTATCTTAACCTAAATTAAAGGATGGTTTTCTAAAAGTACAAAAAGAGAAAAAAAAATATTTTATCAAAATATGTTATAAATATTTTGAATGAAATATATATCTATCAATCATTTGGCATTACAAAAGAAAATCCGGTATTATTTTCCCATGAAAATGATTTTCAGGATACTTTACATAAGCTGCATTTTTCAATTTTGATCATATATCGGTAAAACTTTTAGATATGAAATAACTTACAACTGAATATGAGTACGACTATTAAAAATTAAAAATATTTTAGATAAAATACATGTGTATAAAATCAAATTTTTCTCAGACATTATCAAATATAATATTAAATTGAGGTTTTGAATATTGGGAGTTGCTACTTTTACTTATTATGTTTCTGTATTGGTCGAGTGTGGTGTTTTCTTTTTTTCAATCGTGTTTATGCAAAAAGTTTTTTTAAAAATATCTTATGTGACTTAAGTAGGCCTAAATGTATCCCTTTTTAGGTAAAGAAGCTATATATTTTGTTCGATACTGCGAAATATTTATTTTCAAAATCCATATCTATAAAATAACTCCATATAATTTTTTAAAAGTAAATAATCTCTTAATGTTAGCTTACTTTGTACTGATTTTATAAAATTAGATATTTTGCCTCTATGACAACTATTTTATTTAAAAGTGTTTTATATAAAAGATAATATAGTGTATTTACAAGAAATAATAGCTTACTGGGGACTGATTTTATAAATCTTATAAATATTGTTCTAAATGTATATCTTACGAGTGTTATAGTCAGGTAATAGAATAATACACGATTTAATTTTTTGAAGAATTTTTTTTATCACCTCATCTTACCACTTATTCTGGTTGTACTCATATATGAAAATTACTCTAATGGAATTGGTATGAAGAAGGCAGTGTTTTAAAGGTAATGTACTCGCATTTGAATGGAATGAGAGTGAGAAAGCACTTGGGAAGACCACTCTCATTTGATACTACTGAGATCACCGATGATTCCGTGATCAGTTGGCCGGTTTAACATGAGTGACGCCTTAGAGAATTCAGCCTTTGAAGCGAGTGTAAACTTATTTAAGACTGGCTTATTGATAGCTGATATTTGAAATCTATTTTTCAAACTATTATATTCTGTACGATAAACAAGCTCATGCTCCACCTAATCCCAATGTAAGGATTGTAGGACTAACTATAGGTAATGTAAACTAACCAACTGCATTTTTTAATCAATGAGAAGAGTAATTGACCACAATTAGATAGATGAGATAATTGTGATAAAGCTACCCTCAATTTTTCCAGGTAAGTATCCACCCCATCCCTAAAGCTTAAGCGAGACATTTCCAGGGTTTTTGCAGTATTATAGTAAAATAAATTTTTTGCCAAAATAAATAAAATATTTCTCCAATTCAAACAAAGTTTTTTTTTTTCATATGTTGATATCAACAGTTCCTGAATATCTGTCAAGAGCGTGGGGGAATTATTTACCAAACTTTTAAAATGAAGAAAAAAAGTTCTCATTAAATACCAGAGCACCCTTGACGGATAATAAAGAAATGTTGTGGTTACCATGTGATTAAAATAAAATTCTATGTTTGTACTGGAAGAATATTTTATTTATTTTTTGCAAAAAAAAA
>CABFOW010003469.1:32783-57651 GCA_902141385.1 Timema californicum
TGAGTTGTATCACAACACACATACAGGATGAGTTGTTATTGGTCTCCAACCCACCAAGAGGTGATTTCCATATGAAAAAATAAGTAGGAAATATACAGACAACTTTTTCTCGGATGTGATTATTAAGGAAGACCTTTAAAATTACGTCTTATAATGCTTTTGTGTAAATATATCAGTGACAAATTTAGCTAAAACCACAAATCCATGAATAATGTTTTTTGAAACAAGCTATAAAACCCTTAAAAAATGTATTGTTAATATCATCCCTCTTCACAGATTAAATGGTGTTTTCACCCTCCTTTTAAATTGCATTTTTAACATTGATATTATTTTGATAATTTAATTACAAATTGTTAATCAGCATGTGTGAATTAAAAAAAAAAAATTCTTGTCGAAAGACTCTCAGGTTCACAGTTTCCAAAAAACCACATGTTTAGTTTCTTTAAAGGTTGTTAGTACCTTGGAGAGACACAACCCGTTGTGAATTTTTATATTATGAAGTGAGGGGGGCAATCCTCATTTAATCTGTGGAGGGGGTGATTTTACAAACTAATTTTTCATAAGTTTTACATCTTAATTCATCAAAACATTATCAATGGAGTTGTTGTTTCATCTCAAGTTGTTTTTGATAATTATACATAAAATCATTTTAAAACGCGATTTTCAAGGGTTCATAAATTTCTTAACTAGTTTCGAGACAATGTCGTCCATATATTTATTTTAATTTTATCATAAGGAATAACTGCCTGGTGGGTTCAAGACAAATAACGTCACATCCTGTATAATCAATTAATTGAGCTGTTTTACATAAAAGCTCATTAATTAATTATTGAGTAGTGTCACGTCACAGCTATTAATACATCTATTGAATTGTATTGCCTCACATCTCTGTAATTAATCTATGAATTATTTATCGTCACACATCTATAGTTTATGTATTGATATGAATCACGACACATCTCTACAATCAATTATTGAGCTCAAGGCACAGTTCAATAATCGATGTATTGTGTTATAAAACATCACTTTAATTTTAGAGCATCTACAGACAATAATAAATAAAAAAGATCTGTTAACCGATTATAGATTTTAAAATGTTAAAAATCGTGTGTTTTATGTTTCTTCTGAAAGACATCATAGTTTGATACACATTTCTGCTAGTATGTAAATCTATGCATTTTGCAGTTTGATAACAGATTTTCTCTTTGTTTACGGTGCATACATGAATAAAGCTTTATTCCTATCCATAAAAAATACTATATAGACCCAGTTATTTTTATAGGAATTAGAATTATTTGAAAAATCCTAAATTAATTGACTTTTTTAAGTATTTAAGCAGAGCTTAGAATCAACCCAGGACCATTTATGAGTTGTATCACAACACACATACAGGATGAGTTGTTATTGGTCTCCAACCCACCAAGAGGTGATTTCCATATGAAAAAATAAGTAGGAAATATACAGACAACTTTTTCTCGGATGTGATTATTAAGGAAGACCTTTAAAATTACGTCTTATAATGCTTTTGTGTAAATATATCAGTGACAAATTTAGCTAAAACCACAAATCCATGAATAATGTTTTTTGAAACAAGCTATAAAACCCTTAAAAATTGTGTTGTTAATATCATCCCTCTTCACTGATTAAATGGTGTTTTCACCCTCCTTTTACATTGCATTTTTAACATTGATATTATTTTGATAATTTAATTACAAATTGTTAATCAGCATGTGTGAATTTAAAAAAAAAATTCTTGTCGAAAGACTCAGGTTCACAGTTTCCATAAAACCACATGTTTAGTTTCTTTAAAGGTTGTTAGTACCTTGGAGAGACACAACCCGTTGTGAATTTTTATATTATGAAGTGAGGGGGGCAATCCTCATTTAATCTGTGGAGGGGGTGATTTTACAAACTAATTTTTCATAAGTTTTACATCTTAATTCATCAAAACATTATCAATGGAGTTGTTGTTTCATCTCAAGTTGTTTTTGATAATTATACATAAAATCATTTTAAAACGCGATTTTCAAGGGTTCATAAATTTCTTAACTAGTTTCGAGACAATGTCGTCCATATATTTATTTTAATTTTATCATAAGGAATAACTGCCTGGTGGGTTCAAGACAAATAACGTCACATCCTGTATGATCAATTAATTGAGCTGTTTTACATAAAAGCTCATTAATTAATTATTGAGTAGTGTCACGTCACAGCTATTAATACATCTCTTGAATTGTATTGCCTCACAGCTCTGTAATTAATCTACGAATTATTTATCGTCACAGATCTATAGTTTATGTATTGATATGAATCACGACACATCTCTGCAATCAATTATTTAGTAACTCAAGGCACAGTTCAATAATCGATGTATTGTGTTATAAAACATCACTTTAATGAGTATCTACAGACAATAATATATAAAAAATATCTGTTAACCGATTATAGATTAAAGAATGCTGAAAAACGTGTTTTATGTTTCTGCTGAAAGACATAATTTGATACACATTTCTGCTAGCATGTAAATCTATGCATTCTGCAGTTTGATAACAGATTTTCTCTTTGTTTACGGTGCATACATGAATAAAGCTTTATTCCTATCCATCAAAAATACTATATATATCCAATTATTTTAGTAGGAATTAAAATTATTTGAAAAATACTAAATTAATTAACTTTTTTAAGTATTAAAGCAGTGCTTAGAATCAACCCAGGACCATTTACACTTCTCGTTTCTCTCAAACCATTTGACCATCATCCCAGATGGAAAAGTGGGTTGAAATTCTGGATAAAAAAAATTCCAATAAAGTCAATTTTTTTTCTTCTGTCCAACATGATGGTATAACACGGCTGGAATGTTGGTTGTACTCAACCGTATAAGCCAATATACTGACGTTATGCCCTCTGGGAACAACTAGCTCCCGTTGTTTCAAGCAGGTATCATTACGTCCACATTCAAATAAACCGCGGCAATAAAACTCAGCCAAATGGGTGCATTTTAGTGGAAGGAATGCCGCACTACGGTAGGATATTTGTTCTGATGGAAGAACTTTTATTCGATGGGGGAAGGTTCTTTCGCTTTTAGCTTTTCAGCTTTTAACTACGTAATTGGACAAACACTAATATTATTCTATGTTATATCATCAAAACTTATAAATATTCAGCTAACTAGTGAATATTGATAGCATTCAATAAACATCGGCAATCAATAATAATGAGGGGATTATGATTTAGACCCGGTATATCCAAACTGCAGCTCACAAGTACGTTCCGTTTGGCCTACCAGCACAAATATAAATCAAGAAAAGCCCCATTATACCAAACACTGGTAGTCCCAAATTACAAATAATCCAAACACTTATTTAACAAAAAGGAAGGGAAAAAAAATTTAAGTCAGATTAAATATATTTTATATGTTAACATACTCAAATATAAGAGAATTTTAAGAAACAGTGGTATTAGATTATAAATTATTATTTTTTAAATTTTGTTTTAAAAACAGTGTGTTTTCCCGTACCTAAACATAATTGCAGTTAATGCTACATGTTAACTACATAAAAATTTGGTTTAACTCATTTAACTGTAATTTAAAATTCGTGAAAATACTTGTAATGATCCTGTTTTATTGTATTTCTTTCTAGAGTATTCAAATTTATGTTGTGTCGATTTTATTAGTCTGTAACTGTACTGTTGTTGATTTACTTCCGTACACGTGCAGCAGGCGACGGGTCAAGAACATTTATTTTGCTTGTTTACAGCCCTCACAGTAATTCTAGGTCAAACCTCGCAGTGTAGGTGTGAGATAAAGGGCAATATACTTCACTTATAAACTTTAGTGGTTTTATTTTGTTTTTAAAAGTAGTTTTGCTTGTGTTTGCAAGAGCTCAGCAGCTCTCGGTGACAAAATTGAAATTAAAATCAGATAATTGTTGTTTTCTTCTTTTCTGGTAGAGTAGTTGACTGTCGATTTGGGCTAAGACGTGTGAAGAAACGTGTGTGTGCCAATTTCTTTAATATATTTATATATATTGTGAATATCTATTCGAACTGAAGTGAATAAAACTTTCAGACAAAGACTTTTTCGGTTATTAAATAAAATGAGTTCTGTGATTTCTAAATAAAATATGAAAATGCATGCATAAAATGTGATTAAAATATAAAATGTTTAAATTACTAATCTCAGATAAATGTTTAAAGGAGAGTAGCGCGACAAACTGTAGCTTCGTATTCTCCCACTTAATATGAACTTTCGCCAATCCAAACAATATTTGGTCTCAATTAGTTTGGATTAACAAGGTTCTAATGTACTTCATATAGTAGAAATAAACAACAAATTAGGCTATTTTTTTCTGACATAAGTTAAATGCTCACTAACTTACATGTAGCTTCTAGAATCATAAGTATAATATTAGTTGTGTAATGATTATGTGTTTCAGACACAACGCTTATACCCAGCCGTTAATTAATCACGGTGAAGGCGGTGACTCATATTTTTACCAATAATATATAATTTTAGCTATGACCAGAATCGAACCCGGAATCAACAGATTAGTAAGCAGATAGGCCATCAACAGAACTAAGGTGTCGGAATACTTTACTAGTAATTATTTAAACTGATATATTATACAAATATATAATAGATTTAAAATAAAAATTTCTTTAATTGTAAATTGATAAATCCAATATAACGAAAAGGGTTTTGAGACAAGAAATGCATTCACAAAATAATGTCCATAGAAAGCAATTTATTAGTCATTGATCTGGCCCAAAATGTATATTATTTTATATCTACCACATCTCAATATCTAATTTTAGAAACAAAAATCTTATTTAATAATCATAGCACAGTTAAGTTTATTTTTTAAATAAATGAAATAGTAAATTAATAATAATACTAAAATATCTACATAAATTATGTATGAAAAATTATCACAAAAGGTTTTATAAATTATTTATTAATATAATAGTTGTTAATATAATTATCAACATTTACTGTAATATAATTTACAAAATATAATATAAGCATTATAACTTTAATCGTCATTAAATTTATAATCAAAATAATCTTAATAAGTTATTACAATAATATATCATCAATTGTATAGCTTTTAATAAACTAATTAGTATTCAGAAATATATTTTATTACACTTAATATACAACCTGGCTACCCACATTAAGTCACACTAATGAGGCAGGGATGAGAAAGATGTATTTTACAATGTATTCAATCCAACTTTCATGGAGCAGGATTTGGAAACTATTTAGGAAACTTACTAGGTTCAATGGATTCCGTCGGTATTTGAACCCTGACATATCCGTAACCAGCAAAACATTCAACAGATCTAACAGGAATGAAATGAGCGTTTGTGTACGTGTATGTATCCACTAATATATAAGAGTGTTTAAATAAATTTTAAATTGCATTATCATGTACATTATGATTGCAAGAGAATACAATTTATCTGACAATTAAAAACCTTTTGAAAGTGAGTTTTTGATCTAAATCTTTATCGTGTCTGATAAAGCTTTAAGATATGATAACAGTGAAGGGTAGTTCATGACAGTATTTTAGCAGTATAACAAAACTTTTTTTAAAAATAAATATAATATTATTCTAGTAGAAACATGAAGATTAATTTTATTCACCAAGTGGCATTAAAAAATCTTGAATATCTGCCACGACTGATGAGCATAGCTGCATTAAATGAGAAATTAAGATAAAAAAAATTCATAAAATTCCAGGATACTCTTGACATATATTCAACAGCTGTGTAGGCCACCATGTGAAGACTCAGTTTTTTTTACCAATGTTTTACTTATTATAATGAAATGATTGTTTTGGTGTACAAAAAAATCTTCAAAACTACTTCCCTAAAATCAGCTTTCCTTCCAGCCCACCTTAAATTAATGATTAAATATAAACTTACAAATCAATATTGAAAATCATATTGGAATATGTAATTAGTTTCTTAAAAGTAAAAGACCACACAAAGATTTTTTATTTTAGTTGTATTTTCTGCAGAAGCTGGCATTACTGTTGGTATCTGCTTTAATTATTCTGGTCACTGAAGCGGATATGTAAACTTATGGTAGACTTTTTGTGCCACTGTTCAATTTCATCTTCCAAGTGCTAAAATGATATAGGTAGCTTGTTTTACCGGTTGAAATCTCTCTCGAGAGAAAAATGAAGGCAGGATTCATATTATAATTTTATTTAAATAAGAAAATAGCTATTTCTTGATCAACTCACGATTTGTATCTGATTAGTTCTAAAATAAATGCTTGTATTAATGTTTATATTGTTAGAAACAATTAATTAAAATAATTTATCTATTTAACTTGATCATTTATTTTAATACAGCAGAATATCAATTAATGACTTATAATAATTTCAATTAACCTAAGAATACATACTAAACACTAAGCATTGGAATTCAGTGGGTGTCATTTCCTAATTTTAGTTGAAATGAGAACAGACCCATAAAAATCTTAAGTGTTTTATTTATTTTAAGGAAATTTAGAAAAAAATACATTTAGCCCAAAATGCGATAAAAATAATTATTGAGAGTGGAGTAGGTTATATAAAGATGATTTTTATGTCCTGTACTCATCACCAGGCATTGTTAGGATGTTAAAATCTCAAAGGTTATGATGGGCAGGACATACAGGGTGAACTAAATAATCTAAAATGGTGTTCAAGGTACTGACAGTTAAACCCAATGGGAAGAGACCATTGGAAATAACTAGATGCAGAGGGGAGGATTACATTAAAATGGACCTGAAAAATATAGGATGTAATGAGGTGGACTGGATAGGACTATCTCAAGATAAGTATATGGTGTAATAAAGTAGACTGGATGGAACTAGCTCAATATAGGGATAAGGCGTAATGAGTTTGACTGAATATAGTTAGATTAAGATAGGGATAGGGTGTTATGAGGTGGACTGAATAGAGCTAGTTCAATATAGAGATAGGATGTAATGAGGTGGACTGGATAGAACTAGTTAAAGATATGGATAGGTGACGTACTTTTGTAAGTGGGTCAAATAACTTTGAGATTCTTAATGCCATCAAGTAGCTAAGTGTAAGTAAGATAGTTTTAAAGGAAGTTCAAACACATTAGCATAGAGATGGGATGGGAAATTTATTAAAAAGACACACGGATAAAAATTCCTCTTTTCATCCATCCGAGAATCGAACTTTAATTTCCCCGTCACCACCAATCCAATATTATTTTATAGAGGCCTTACACCATAATTTCACTAATGCAAGCAGTTATTTTAACTCTTATTTAGGGTAAAACTAAGGCCATTTAGACCTGTAGCTTAACTTCCTATTAAATTAACCAAAGAGTAGTTATTTTGATTTTATCAGTGTGGGAATTTATTTTGAGCATTGTATTGTGTATTTGAACTGTTAAATTTCTCACTCGAGCAGGGTTTGAACCAAAATATCTTGGAACTATTTGAGAAACGTTAAGTTTTAGTTGTTTAAGTTTATTTAATCATTATCAGGTCAAGGAAGGTAAGTATGAAAGAAATAGGAGCTTAGAATGGAGGATGATTTAAATATTAGATGAGTTATATGAAAGAAGAAGACTCTGGGATCTAAAGGACGTGGCAGAGAACAGGACGCACTGGTGGTCTAGGTTCACTAACAAATGGAATGGACCTGTCATGAGCAGTTATCAACTTTAACCTCTCATGGGACGGATGTATTACATCTGTGGGCCAGTTTTATAGTGAGAACTAGTAAGCCTCAAGGACGGTGCTAGGTTAAATACATAACTAAACTTACCTCGACAGGGATGGAATGGGCCCGTTTCATATACGAAACGGTGACCTGGCGTTCTAAGGGTAAGGTGTCAATCTTCTGTGCTGGTGGCCGGGGTTCAATCCTCGGTCCCGGCACAAATTTATCTGATTACCAAATAAACTTATGGTAGACTTTTTGTGCCACTGTTCAATTTCATCTTCCAAGTGCTAAAATGATATAGGTAGCTTGTTTTACCGGGTGAAATCTCTCGAGAGAGAAAAATGAAGGCAGGATTCATATTATAATTTTATTTAAATAAAAAAATAATTATTTCTTGATCAACTCACGATTATTATCTGATTAGTTCTAAAATAAATGCTTTTATTAATGTTTAAACTGTTAGAAACAGTTAATTAAAATCATTTATCTATCTAACTTGATCAATTATTTTAAGACAGCAGAATTTTAAGTCATGATTTATAGTAAACTCAATTAACCTAAGAATACATACTAAACACTAAGCGTTGTAATTCAGTGGGTGTAATTTCCTAATTCTAGTTGAAATGAGACAAAACCATAAAAATCTTAAGTGTTTTATTTATTTTAAGGAAATTTAGAACACCATATATTTAGTCCAAAATGGGATGAAAATAATTATTGAGAGTGGAGAAAGTTATATAAAAGATGATTTTTTTTGTCCTGTACTCATCACCAGGCATTGTTAAGATGTTAAAATCTCAAAGGTTATGAGGGGTAGGACCTACAGGGTGAAGTAAATAATCTAAAATCGTGTTCAAGGTACTGACAGTTAAACCCAATGAGAAGAGACCATTGGAAATACCTAGATGCAGAGGGGAGGATTACATTAAAATGGACCTGAAAAATATAGGATATAATGAGGTGGAGTGGATAGGAGTATCTCAAGATAATTATATGATGTAATATTATTATTATCACTGCGTCTTACTACCCGTTTGGGTTATACGCACTTACGCTAATGTGCAATGGTAGGGTGAATGTGAGATGAAATTTAGGACCTACAGTTCAACGTGGGATCCAAACCACGGTGGATACCTGGCATTCCTCACATTCACAAGATGTCTTGTCAGAGGTGAAGGAAGGGTTTGATAATCAGATAAATCTGTACCGGGACCGAGGATTGAACCCAGATAGGGTGTAATGAGGTAGACTGGATAGAACTAGTTAAAGATATGGATAGGGACGTACTTTTGTAAGTGTGGCAAATAACGTTGAGATTCATAATGTCATCAAGTAGCTAAGTGTAAGTAAGGTAGTTTTAAAGGAAGTTCAAACACATTAGCAAGAAGATGGGATGGGAATTTTTTTGAAAAGACACACGAATAAAAATTCCTCTTTTCACCCATCCAAGAATCGAACTTTAATTTGCCCGTCACCACCAATCCAATATTATTTTATAGAGGCCTTATACCATAATTTCACTAATGCAAGCAGTTATTTTAACTTTTATTTAGGGTATAACTAAGGCCATTTAGAACTGTAGTTTAACTTCCTATTAAATTAACCAAAGAGTAGTTATTTTGATTTTATCGGTGTGGGAAATTATTTTGAGCATTGTATGGTGTATTTGAACTGTTAAATTTCTCACTTGAGCAGGGTTTGAGCCAAAGTATCTAGGAACTATTTGAGAAACGTTAAGTTTTAGTTGTTTAAGTTTATTTAATCATTATCAGGTCAAGGAAGGTAGGTATGAGAGAAATAGGAGCTTAGGAAGGAGGATGATTTAAATATTAGATGAGTTAAAGGAAAGAAGAAAACTCTGGGATCTAAAGGATGTGGCAGAGAATAGGACGCATTGGTGGTCTAGGTTCACTAACAAATGGAATGGATCTGTCATAAGCAGTTATCAACTTTAACCTCTCATGGGACAGATGTCTTACATCTGTGGGCCGGTTTTATAGTGAGAACTAGTAAGCCTCAAGGACGGTGCTAAGTTAAATACATAGCTACACTTACCTCGGCAGGGATGGAATGGGCCTATTTAATGTACGAAACAGTCCCTTTCCATTCGAGTTTGATAAGGTGTCGTTTTGTAAATTATAAACCACCGCACTTGAGGTTTACTATGTCTCATAATGAACTGGTATGTGTTTTCTCTTCGTCCAAAATCGTCCGCTACCTGAATCATGTATTTCAGTCTTGACCTCACTCTTGAATTGTTTGGATCCCTCCCACATCTTCTCCAATCTATAGTCATCTTCGTCAAACTATCATGTTTCAGTAGATGTCCTACAATTATAACTTTAAGGTTATCATAGAAAAAATATGTAATGGCTGTAAATTATAATAAAATAATTTCAATTGTTTAAATACAATCTTTATCTAGAGTGCGTATAACACGAGCGGGTAGTAAGACACGGTGCTGATAATTTATCTAGAGTATAATAAATGAAACAGCATCACGATGGAAAGCTTGTTTCTAGTTGTTTTATATACGTAAGTAACCGACCCCGTGGTGTAGTGGTCAGTACACTTGGTTACCAGCCTAGGGTCCCAGGCTCAATTCCCGGCTGATACCTTGTTTATGTTTCCCTTTAGGCGAATAATCTCAATGGTCATCAGGGTTTGGTCAATTAGGTCTAAGTTAGGTTAAGACTCTCACCGGCTCCACAACACCATAATAACCTTCATCACATCATCTTATTTGCGTGTAAGACGTGTAGTCAACCTCCAAGGCGTATCCTGGACAACGTTCTGTCCCATCAGCGTGGTAAATAGTCTACACTTAAGGTAACAAAACCTGGATGTTGAAGTCCTTCCCGGTCAGATGTGCCATATAATAATAATAATAATAATAATAATAATAAAAATAATAATAATAATAATTATAATAATAATTATAATAATAATTTAAGCATAAAGTGAATCTCACTCTCCGATTATTTAAAGGAAGCAGTATGTTGCAGACGAATTTATTTTCTTTGTGTTTATACATATACCCATTTTGCACCAATATTTGTCTTCAATTCAACAGGGCAGCGTAGGAACACATCAGGTGTGGGAACAGAAAAGTCTAAAACAAAGCGAAAATTGGAAGTCCCAGGAACCCTTTCTGTTTCCTCCCAACTTTACCCTCCCCTCAAACCGTTCTCTGCTCACACCACGGAAACACAAGACCCATATAACTCTAAAAAAAAAAAAACAGAGGAGAAAAGGTGTGGGGAAATAAGCAAATAGACAATTGGCGAAATACCTGGACCGTTAAAAGAGGAGAAGGTTTTATCTGCTGGTTGGGAATAATTTGTATTCATTGAAGAAAGTAAAATGCTCGGAATGGTTTTTTCACCCCCCCCCCTTTCTGTGATGGTTTTCGGTACAACCCAATGAGTTTTCACGGACATTTTAAAACAACCGTTTATTTTCGTTCTTAGTATTCGTGCATTAAGATTATTCTTATAGATAAATTAAAATCGTGCTTTAAAGGGCTTTAATTTTATAACATCCCATTGAAATGATGGGATTTGAATACTAACATCCCTATTTTTGTCGCCCAGCCGGGTTGAATAATAAAAAATCGAGATGGCTTTAGATTAGAGCTGCGAATAAGTTATTCCATAACAGTGCTGATCATATTTTAATCAAATCTAATCATGGAAGTTTAATATTAAATCAATATTATGAAATCGAATTTTTGAACATTTAACATTACATTTATTTTTATTTTAAACTATTTCTAGAATTCAAACAAATAATATAATAAATTTTAACTCATGACAAAAATAAAAGTTTTTATCCCCTCTTAATATTTGAAGTTTCTTCCATGATTATACAAAAGATTAGAAACAGAATGTATATCTAACAATGAATTTTGAAGTCCTAGTTTTCAAATGTAATTTGAAACACTTTCTCAAAGACAAACTAGCAATTAAAAAAAGTAGCTTTTATTAGTTAGTATTAACTTAAATTCATGTAGATTCGTATTTAATACCTTTCACCTAATTTAACATATTTCAGTATAAAACCCTTCATTCTTACATGCAACGCCTGACTATCAGTCCCCATAATCCCTCTCCCCCACCCTAACTATTCAACCATCATACTTATCTTAGTAAAATAATTTCCCTTCATAACCTCCTTTAATTCAGTATCCGCGTGGTCTGACGCACTACCCTAACAGCAGAATAGACTATCAATGACAGGGAGATCCAGATTCGAGTCTTGGTCACCCTAAACCTCTCTATCCATCCAGCCTTATACTATAATCCAAATAAATCTAAGTCCATTATCCTCTTCCTCCAATACTCCCACTACTACTTCCTCTGCATAACTCTTACCCTAATATATTAAATACATACCCTTAATATTATTACTTCACCCCCTAATGGTATCATTTCCAAACTTCCTCTACATAGCCCCCGCTAACACATTAATACAAGAGGCACAGTCGCCCCATGGCTTCTTTGGTGCTGACTGACAGCTGACAGCTGACAGCTGACGGCTTTGAAAAGTTGCCAGACCAAATTATTTATCCTTACGTCGAACCATATGATCGGCAAAAACATGTGTTTAGCAGCTGTCACTTCTGACAGTCAAAATTTAGGTATATACCTAAATGTTGACTGTCAGACGTCAGCTGTGAGCTGTCAGTCAGCACCACAGAAGCCACGGGGCTACTGTACCTCTCCCTAAACACGTCACTATACTCATTCCCCTACCTTAATTTAAGTTGTTCACTTCATTTCCCCTAATATAATATGTGCCTCTTTCCAAATACCTCACTCCACCAGCTCCCCCTCCTTCGTATCAATAAAAGTCCTCCTCTCCCTACATCTCACTCATTCTACTGCCCCTACTTCCTTAATATATCTCCTGATCCCACGCTCTTATATTCCATTCACCGTAGGAATTGACTTCTGAAAGGCCTTTTTCCCTACTAAACTAAACCTTCTAATATATAGTAGGATATTGGTAGGAAAAAAAACCTTTCAGAGAGTAATTCCTACCGTGAATGGAATATAATATTTTGTCTTAACACAATTCCCCACACGTCCCATTACCAGTTCCTTCCCCCACGTATTAATTCTTTTCATGCCAATTAAAATCAGTGTCACTCACTCCATTTCCTATTGACCCACTCACCCATAATGGTTCACTTTCTTTCTCTCTCTCTCTCATTCCCTATTAATAATCTTGCTGTTGAGATTCTTCCCCTATTTACTCTTACCCTCCATTCAACTCCCTTGCATCACCCAATTAAAATAACTGCCTTGCC
Organism: Timema californicum; assembly: GCA_902141385.1. Classification (NCBI taxonomy): domain Eukaryota; kingdom Metazoa; phylum Arthropoda; class Insecta; order Phasmatodea; family Timematidae; genus Timema; species Timema californicum. Next base: position 45,792 of record CABFOW010003469.1, read on the forward strand.
CCTTCTTACACATTTCGTATATTTTACCATTTTAAACACGCCTCTGTGGCCGCATAGTCTAATAAGTCACTCTCGCAATAGACTAGACTGCTGATGAAGGGGTTATTGGGGATTGAATCCCGGCTGGATGTATTTAAGACGTATTTTCCCTTGTGGTTTTCAGTTTTCCATCGACGCAAATGCAGGTACACTTCCTCCAAATTAAATTATCTTTGTTCCTAATACTTTAGCGTATTTATTATTACGAGTACATAGGCGTATAACCTGGAGGGGGTGGTGAGACACGCAGCAAAGAATAAAACTTTTAAATTAGTCAATTAAAACCCGCTTCGGTGTCCACGTGGTCTAAGGCGTTACTCTCGGAATAGACTAGACAAGTGGTTCTTAACCTTTTCAGTCAGGTCACCCTTATAACCTACCCGAGAAGCTCCTTTTACCCTTTCTTAAAAAAAAAAAATTGTTGCGAACAAACAATATTTACTGAGGAAAAAAAAATTCAAAACAAAAATAATGTCTTTAAATTTTACAGGTACAATATTATTGGAAAGGTTGGTATTGTTGTTTATGTACAATTATTTTTATATGTTGGTTTGCTAGTTTTAGTCTAGATGCGTTACTGATAGTTTAATAAAGTTACGCATAAAAAACCCGTTTGTCTTATGTCACCCCTATTGGATAGCCACTTTACCCAAAAGGGGGTAGCTATCCCCCAGGATAAGAAGCACTGTACTAGACTATCAATAATGGGGGAGATCAAGGCTCGAATCTTGGTTGAAAGTACTGAGGGTGGTTTTCTTCAAATAGTTTTCCACTCTCTCGTCCCAAGCAAATAAGGACAAACATCTTTTAAGAATAAACGTCCTAATACCTAGTACCGTTAACTTAATTAGTACATAAAGGTATAGCTCGAACGGGTAAGAAGACGTAGTGCGAAAAGATATAATAAAAAATAGTACCAACTATGGATGTTTGATAAATTGTACTGTAAATAATCTTTTTTTTATCGTTTATTTAATGCATTTTATTCAAACTAATCCCTAAGAAGTATTTCACAACTATATTTAAACTATAGAAACACCATTATAGAATATAGAAAATCTGGATGTTGACAGATGCATAAATCTGGTCTTGTCTAAATCTACTGTAGATGGTGAGGTCCAGATTTGAGTCCAGGTATAATATAACAAATTCAGCTCTTTTTTTTTTTTTGTGGTTTACCGCTCTTCCTCTACGAAAACTCGAGAATTTTTAGGGTGACCTTGCGGTCTAGGGGTAAGGTGTCAGACTTTAGTGCTGGGGGTTCAATCCTCGGTCCAGGTACAGATTTATCTGATTGCCAAACTCTTCCTCCACCTCTGACAATACCTGTATTAATTACAACTTGTGAATGTGAGGAATGTCAGGCCTCCACCGTGGTTCGGATCCCACGTTAAGCTGTAGGTCCTCCATTTCATCTCACAATCACCCTACCATTACACATTAGTGTAAGTGCGTATAACCCGAACGGGTAGTAAGACGTGGTGCTAATAATAATAATAATAATAATAATAATAATAATAATAATAATAATATTAATAATAGTCGAGAGCATTTCCTCTCATATATTATCATCCTTCCCCCACATTGTCTATCCAGTATACAAATTATTTTGTACATAACTGTCAGTAATACATGATGTGGGTCAAACGGTATAAGGTGTCACTCTTCTATTAAGACTGGCCTGCTGATGATGGGGAGATCAGGGTTTTAATTCAGTTGGAATCTAATGAAACTATGTTTCATATTGTGGTTTTGCACTCTACTTCCACACAAATGCTGGTATAGAACCTCTAAAATAACTATCTCCTCATTCATAATATACTAGGGTAATTATCATATATGCGCATAGCAATAACATTTAGTAATACGCGGTGGCAAAAATAAAAGGATATGGTCGATATTTAATAATAAAAGGAAGTGTATGTCTATGTACGATACGCAGCCAAATCTACAGCACGCAGAGAGGTGATTTTTTAACATAGGTGGAAGAAATGGGGTCCGAATGCACCTCGAAACCAGATGTATAAATTTTTAATTAGCTTTTAAATCAGGCTATTTTTAACAAATTTTGGAAGAAAATATTTTTAATCTGATTTAGAATTACGTTTAAGAGATAACGTTTAAAAAATTAAATCAGGCACCATGGGGTGAGGGGGGAGGGGGGGGGAGGCTTATATGATTCTTATACTACAGTAGGTCACGGGCCGTGCGGGATTGCTAGTGTATATATAATATTCAAACAACTGAAATAACCCGCCATTCATTGTTTTTTTAGCGTTTGTTATCAGGTATCGGCTAGACTTTCCAGGTCTTCTACTGATATTGGCGGATGTTCAACCGTCTTCTGAGGTTGAGACCATATAGGAGCGATTACTTCATCCCGATGCAATGGTGTGATGATTATGATTATTATGTGGTTCCAAGAAATGTCTTAAACCTATTTTTCAGCCTATTTAATTAGACCTTGGCGACTGTAGGATCATTTCTCCTTCTCGATAGGTACCTATGATACCACCGGGATCAAACCCTGGACCTGTAGAATGATATCCAAGAATGCTGACATATAGACCAAGAGACCAGCAAACCTTTCTTGATGAAGTTAATTGCCATTCCCCTGCAACGTGGGTACAAATAGGATTATTAATGAACTATTATCCTCAAAAGAAATCACCACATTGGTGAAGTGGTCAGTAAACTTGGCCATGAGGCTAAGGGTCCTGGGTTCGATTCCTGGCTGGTACCTTGTGAAAGGTGGATTATCCCAATGGTCACCAGGGTTTGGTTAGTTAGGCTTTAAGTGAGGTATAAGTGTTTACACTGGTTCCACAACCTTATACTAACTATCACCCTCATCTCATCGGGACATGGAAAGAGCCTCCATTGAAAGGATGTACGATTAGTAAATTCGAGCGTCCCCTGGGCAATGGTACAATAGTACTCGATAATCCTTCTACACACTAGACAAAAAGTGATGTAGTAATGAAAAGATTTAATAATATATACATTAATAATAATAATAATAATAATATTATTAGCACCGCATCTTACTACCCGTTTGGATTATACTCACTTACGCTAATGTGTAATGGTAGGGTGATTATGAGATGAAATGGAAGACCTACAGTTTAACGTGGAATCCGAACCACGGTGGAGGCCTGGCACTCCCCACATTCCCAAGATGTCTTGTCAGAGGTGAAGGAAAGGTTTGGTTATCAGATAAATCTGTGCCGGGACCGAGGATTGAACCCCGGCTGACAGCACAGAAGTCTGACACCTTACCCCTAGACCGCCAGGTCACCAATATATACTCAAAAGAAACAAAAACTTAGAAAAACATGAAAATACTAATATATTTATTGCTTCTCTATTTTCACTAGTATAATATATATATAAGAAAAAACATTTTCTTGGGATGAATACTTCATCATTTAAGCGTATTATCGTTTTACTATTCATGGCTTGCTTGACGAAAGAGGTAAAAAAACACAGTAAGGAGTAAGTAAACAATGCTCCATTTTATAACGGCCACAGTGTTCTTAGGGGTAAGTGCTTACCTCAACCCGCCCCCCCCCTTTTTGTTTCGATTTGAACCCAGCTAAGGTTGAAAGATAATTAACGAGCGATTAAAATCAGCTATACAACTGCCTTGGGATGAGGAGTAAAGTTGACGCTCCCCCGTCGATTGTGGCATTTAAAATAAACCTGAAAGGTATATTAGATACCTTTCCAGCGATATTGTATGTTCTCTTTCTGGTTTGCTCATAGAATCCATGTGGGGAAAGTAACAAGAAACTACCATACCTCTAACTTCCTCAGTAAACTCCGTTTACCCTGAGTCTGTCCTTGATGGATTACGCTATGACCTACTCTTTTAAGGTTCGCTATTGTGGAAAAGTACAAGTTAAACGGAGATTACAAAATGTTTTCTCCCAGATTGAGTGAGTGGGTATCACTAAGACAGGACAAACCTTTGGGCATACGACTCACTATTATATTATTATTATTATTATTATTATTATTAGCACCGCGTCTTACTACCCGTTCGGGTTATACGCACTTTCGCTAATGTGTAATGGTAGGGTGATTGTGAGATGAAATGGAGGACCTACAGTTTAACCTGGAATCCGAACCACGATGGAGGCCTGGCGTTCCCCACATTCACAAGATGTCTTGTCAGAGGTGAAGGAAGGGTTTGGTAATCAGATAAATCTGTGCCGGGACCGAGGATTGAACCCCGGCTGCTAGCACAGAAGTCTGACACCTTACCCCTAGACCGCCAGGTCACCGACTCACTATTATAATTATTACTTTATTAAGCTCTAATTATGTAGTCCCATGAGATGTTTCCAAATTCACTCTTTCAATGCTTTTTCTTCCAGCCCCCTTCTCACATCCACCATCTTCTCCCCCACCCCCCACTATACAAATTGGTTTTCATGGTAAGAAATGCATAATATTAACAATGAGAATTTTTGATTTTTTTTAACACTTAATAATGGTGATATTAAAATCATAATCTTTACTTTCATCGGTGGCCGCATGATCTAAGGCATCACTCTCGCAATACACTAGACTAAGAAAAAACATTAGAGTTGTTAGTATGTGTACAGCCCAAACGGATTGTTGCTTAAAACAATCTATGTTTGACCCCCCTCGGTGGTTTAGTTGACTAACGCGCTAGTTGTGTTGAGCTCGACCGCCGAGCACGGGGAGATCGAGGTTCGAATCTCAGTCGGGTGAACTGGGGGTGGTTTTTTCCTTAATGGTTTTACACTCTGCCTGCAGGCAATTTCGGGTTCACTTCCTCTAATTCAACCTTCCCAATTCCCATAAATTAGCGTAATTAGTACTTAAAGCGTATAGCCCGAATGGGTAGAAAGACGCAGTGCTAAATAATAATAATAATCTATGTTTGAAAGATGCAACTTTTTTTGGTTAATAATGAAAGCTATAATTATTATTCTAAATCAATCATAAAATTAACACAAATTATATTCAACCTATTCCCGAGAACTATATTATGTATCTTCTGTTAATATTTAATTCAAATTCTAACTGCCTTTCTTTGTGGATAAAATATGGATCAATATATTTTTTAGTTAACAGAGTGTATATATATATATATATATATATATATGTATGAATTTGAGCTAAATTATATATGAACTGTTTTAAAAACAATTTTGAAAGTATTTTTCAATCAACTCTGTTAAAAACATGTTAAAACATTCAACTTTTTTTTAGAACCATGCCCTACTACACATTTGGGTTACACGCATACGTACTAATTTACTTATGTGTTAAGGATGAGAGAAGTTTAATATAGAAGATTTGTAACCACTTTTGTGTGGAAGGAAGGTAGAAAACATTTAGGAAAACAACTTTTTTTACACCCTATTGGGATTCGAACCTTGATATCCCCATTATTTGAAGTCTAGTATATTGCGAGTGAGATGCCTTGGACCATTTTTACTGAGGCTGGCTATAACTATTTACTAACAGATATGGAGAAAGGCGAGATTTAAACCTAACATATTTATAGAACCATCTCTCCATCTCCCAAATTTTAAGGTTAATGTGAATATAAAGAATAGACAGTTAACATTTCACATCCTACCAACGCAAAAACCAATAATAATTTAATTTAATTAGATTTTTCTTGAAAATAGTCATAGTTCGTAAATATGAATTCTCAACCAAAAAGAGAATTTTGGGAAAATTATATAAGTGTTTAAAGAATATCTAGAAATTAATTAATACAAGTTAATCATTGTGATTGGAAAGGGAGAGCTTATTTTCAATTCTAATAAAAGTCTTAAGTACCTCTTTCTAGAAATAATCAATAGCCTGAAATATGGTTTGAATAAAAGTCAACTTTTATCACACCTTTTAGGAACGGTTGCTTGTATTGCAATATTTAAATTGTCAATGATTGAAACTAGTTGAATTAAGTTCTAGAGTATAGTCAATTAGAATTGACTTGCAGATTTCAATTGATTAGCTCATGTATAACTAATTATATGTATGTACTCAAATACTTTAAAAAAAATGTTATCAATTAGGCTCTGGCAAAATGGGAGATTTTACTTTCAAAATTATCCAAATCTATGGTATTGATATAATTAAAAAACAAAAAATATTTCACTTTAGAGGCATATTTAATCTATTTGGGGAAAATAGACTTACACATTTTAAATAGTACATGTATATTATTGCAAATTATATCTTAGTACACGACTTAGAAAAGCGATTAAGCTGATGAAAAAATTAAACGCTAAGAAAAACTCATCCTTGTTCCTACTCACCCAGCGGAGAAATAATTCCTGTTAACATTTGTACAAACTCATATACACATTAATTATTGGTATCAAACAAGGATACCTTTGCCACCCTATCATTTGAAAGATATATACGACTAAGAGGTACAAGATATACTACTCATAGCTAGAAGTTTGAATTCAAACTTGTTTAGCTAAAATATTATAGTAGCTACTGATTTAAAAGAATAGTTTTCCCACGTTTTTTTTATATATAAAAAGTTGTAGATGATTATAAAAATCTTCCGGATGAAGTAACCTTGAGGTAATTTATATTCAACATCTGTACGTTTGGATTCCCAGAAAGCTTGAGGGCGATTGGGGAAATAGAAGGTTTTGGGGTTTGGGCGGGAGGTGGGGGGCTAAGAATGTTGGCAATGGCCAGGGGGAAAGGGAAGAAGTGGTTGGGGGGAAGGGGGGGAGGTTGCTCGTGGAAAGTGCGAATAAGAAGAGGGAAAACTCTACAATCAGTCAGTGGAGAAACGTGAGTTTCGCGAAGTGGCCCACGGGGTGAAACGACCAACTTCTACACCCCTCCTTACAACCCCGTATCCCCACCAACATCCTTCAGTCTTGCCAAGTCACCCTCTTTACCCCCACCCCATCATCCACCTACCCTAAGGCAATGTTGGACGAGCAACTCTTAGAAAATGAGCTCATTGTCCAACAAAATAAATTTAATAGGCCCTGAAGCAGGGACAAAAAGGGGGCTGGGAGAGAGGTTCTTGGAGAAGGATTCCTAACAATCTAAAAAAAAAAAAAATGGTGGGGATATAGTGGAAGGGAGGGGAGGTCCATAGTACCCCTCTCATTCTTCTTTTTCCTACCTCTGTTTGAACCCTCAAGGGTAGTTTTGGGGATTCAGGAAACCAAAAAATGAGATGAACAAATAAAAGTGAAACTAGAAACCCAATAAATTGCCCATGTTCACGTAGTAAAGGGTTACTTTAATACACTTCCGGTTGGTTCCCTTCTAATCCAAGGGTTTCATTAGTAGACAAAATAATTAGATAAATTAATTTGCAAGATCATAAATATATGTTTTTTATTTGACACCATATTTCAAAACAGTTTTAATATGAAGTACGCTACTACTTTAAAGTAAACTTCAAAAAATGCCAAATAATTCTTATGATAATGTAGGTCAAAATAAAAAGGGCTTTGAATATATTATGGAAACAGAACTATACTATTACGACATGTGATGTATGACTTGTGCCATATAAATTATGTATTTATAAACTTACTTGACCCTTCCTTCTTCCCCGCCTCCCCCTTTATTATTTTCTGCACACATATTGAAGAATCATCATAGACTCTACCATAAAATATGAGCGATTATCGACATTTTTATGAGGAATAAATTAAATCTTCAAATTAAAATATAGCCTATGTTACTCGCTGATAATGTAGCTTTATATTGGTGAAATAATCTTTTAAATCGGTCCAGTAGTTTTTGAGTTCATCCATTACAGACAAAAAAACAAATTTTTCCTATTTATAATATTAGTGTAGACAAACAAAAAAACAAAAAATCAAATCTTTCTTCTTTATAAAATTATTGTAAATAGTGTAGATGTGTAACTACTACATTTTAATGGGGACAAAGAAATAAAATTACTCAAGTTAGTTAACGTTTCTAACGCAATTTAAATTACTGAATATAAAACTCCATGTTTATTATAAGATAATATATATTTAGAACGCATATATAAAAGTTATTGTTCACTAACGTTATCTGAGATTCAAAATGGGATAAAGCAATACACCAACATAATAAATTCCGTATTATGGACAAGAGGACTATGAGGTTTATTACAATTTCTACTTAATACCCAAACATAAAATTCACAGGGAGGATACCCGACATTTATACGAGCCCCATTCATCAGAAGTCCAGTCTATTGGGAGAGTAGCACCTTAGACCATGCGGCCACCGAAGCGGGTTATTAGGACTATTCTATGTATTTATTCCTTCTATATGAACTAATTGATATTTTCGATATCTTTCATAAGAGGAGTAGAGGTAGAAGTATGGATAAGGGGGATATTAGATTAAATGAACCCATTATTATGTGGAAGGTGGGTGTAAAGACCAAATAACCACCATCATCATCATGTTTAGAAGTTTCCTCCTTGGATGGCCATCTGGCACATTCTCTTCCTTTGCTGTCGATCTTCTCCAAGATTACCCCTCTAACATGTATCCTCCAGTCCTCTCCTTTAGCCTACATGTCCTTCTGCGCTTGCTCCATTCATTTCGTTCCTGATCTTCCAATAGTTCTTCTACCATTCTCCTTACATTGGGAGATTTCTTAGGCATTCGTTCCTCCTCCCCTATCATCATATCTTCCAATAGGTCTTCTACCATACTCCTTACTTAGTGGAGCTTTCTTAGGCATTCTTTAATCCTCCACTATCATCATATCTTCCAATAGGTCCTCCACCATTATCCTTACATTGGGAGCTTTCTTAGGCATTCTTTCCTCCTCCACTATCTTCATATCTTCCAATAGGTCCTCTACCATTCTCCTTACATTGGGAGCTTTCTTAGGCATTCTTTCCTCCTCCACTATCATAATATCTTCCAATAGGTCCTCTGCCATTCTCCTTACATTGTGAGCTTTATTAGCCATTCTCTACTCCTCCACTACTATCAAATCTTCCATTAGGTCTTCTACCGTTCTCCCTACTCTGTAGAGCTTTCTTAGGCATTCTATTCGCCTTCATTCTCATCACAGGCCCTAACCACTGCAAAACTGTTTCCTCTTCAGAATATCTTAAAATAATATAACCTTTAAACTATCCATCATTTTTTTCATCCCTCCGTTCTTTCCCTTTATTTTATTTTTTTCGTAAGAAATAATAAGTGTAAATATCTCACATTCCGAAAGCGCACATTGATAGGATTCAATCGAACTCACTGATCTTGAGGTAAGGTTCTCGCCTCATAAAATACCTTATCCGGCAATATTAGGACTTTTATTCACTCTTGCTCATAGAAATTCTCGTGTGCTGATATAATCAGTCGGTTCAGAAGGTGCACGTTAAACACCTTAAATAAATTTTAAAAAAAATCCCGATGGCTGGCAATTTTATTTACTTTCATTCTAATGCCTTAAATAATGGTAACGCCTGTGTAGGTATTATTTTTAGGTGATGTGTAGCTCTTATATAACTTTCATTTGGATCAAAACTTATGGTATTTTAACTATAATATTTTATTTTTAATTGAGTGTACCACGTGAATATCTATCGCATGCAACGAACGTATCCTCGACTATATTTACGACAGCTCTGGATAGATACCTCAACATTTCTATCTCCTAAAAATAATGTACCTACTTTCATAGCATAAATCAAAACTCGTAAAATGTATATACGTATATATACACATAAATATAAAATAAAACTTCTGTGAGTCATAACTTTGAGCATCGACGAGAAATGTGTCGCGATTCTACACGCTTCATACTCAAGAGTTTTGGCGTGTTGCGGAAAGCTAGCTAAACGGGAATGTAATAAACTCGTCCCGTCAAAAACGATCGACACTCAAATAAATCGCATTCCTTTTTTTTTTCTTTTCCATAGGCGACCCTCAGTAAATTGTTTCCACTGAAATGTTGCGAGGGGTATGGGTGGGGGAAAAGGGGGGTGAATTGGAAAAGAGGAAAAGGAGGTGATATTTTTATAGCTTTACGAATGTGAATAATTTATCAATAGCATGTGAATCCATCAATGGTTAGGTTTTGGTCGATTATGTATTTTGTTTATTTTAGGAAGCCATGTAATAGCTTTAGCCGGTAGCGTTTGCGGAGTATCATGTTAAACTCAAGGCAACATTTCAAACATATGCACTTACATTTTTCTAAACGTTTTTTTAGCACAATTTTATGCTGGTGGCCTGGGTTCAATCTACGATCCCGGCAAAGATTTATCTGATTACCAAACCCTTCCTTCACCTCCGACAAGACATCTTGTGAATGTGGGGAATGCCAGGCCTATCACAATCACCCTACCACTACACATTAGCGTAAGTGCGTATAACCCGAACCAGTAGTAAGACGCGGTGCTAATAATAATAATAATTATAATTATAATAATAATTTTAGCACTACATCTTAATACTTGTTAATCCTATACGCCTGTGTACGAAATAAGCCAATGAGATAGGAATGAAGAAGGTTAAATTTAGATTAAGCGTATTCGCACTTGCGTGGAGGGAGAGTGGAAAACCATCTAGGAAAAAAACCTTATAATACACAACCGGTATTCGAACACTTGATTCCCCTGGCATTGGCAGTTTAGTCTATTGCGAGTGTGACATCTTAACCCATGCGGCCACTGAGGCTGGTTACCTAAAATTAAACTGAGTACATATAATTATGTTGTATTGTTGGGCTTTGTAATGCTGTGTAACCAGTTAATATTCTTTGATACGACCCTAAGATTCCACTTACATTACTATCCATCTCAAATTAATTCCTGCACACAGCCTCTCAATGTAAAATTACCCACACTCCCAAGACTCCAGAGCCACGGGTACACACTATAGCTACTACACTCGATATAATATTTAAGGCAACTGCATGTTCACTACTGGGAGACAATGTTATCATTCTCTTGTTTATTATTGTATTATGCATCTTCCCTTGAATATAAGACAAATTATGCAACGTTGGTTAATCAATGTCACCACTAGCTCCTTATTAACACATAAGATAGCAAAAACAGAGGATAAATAGTAACAGTTAACCTAGAGAAAGTTAATATAAGATAGCTAAAACAGAGGATAAATAGTAACAGTTAACCTAGAGAAAGTTAATATAAGATAGCTAAAACAGAGGATAAATAGTAACAGTTAACCTATGTTCATGTTCACATCCTTGTTCGTTACACACTGTGTCCCAACATCAACACATCGTGTGAACTCCATGATTATGGTGCGCTGATTTAGCACCGAAACATGTCGGGAAAATTAGAGTTCCTGTAACCACCATCTACACAGGAAAACTGTTAAAAGGAGTAAGGGACGTCAATTCTTCAAAAATAAAGACTTAGATACTTGGTTATATTATTCTGTATAATATCTTAAATTAAATAAGGTTTCTAATTCAATATAGCCCACACTATATTAGTATATCGTATCTCTTCCACCTTTTATTTTCTACTGGTGTACTCGAATTTACCCCTCCATTTAACTTATTTTAATGTTTTTTGTTATCTGTCACCTTATTTATAATAATTGGTATTTCTCAGTATATCACATCACCCTATTTAACTTTTTTTTTTAACTACTCTATCTCACTGTATCTAATGATTTGAATTGTAATTTTTACTTTATTATTCTGTTACTCTGCTCCACTTATAACAATTTATTCTATAGTTTAGCCTATTATTTTTAATTAAACCATTTTATTTGTTATGACCATATTACACTTAGTGTTTTGTTTATATTCTTGACTTGCAGGTTTATTTATAAATACTGTCAACCATATATTTTT
>CABFOW010003469.1:58147-73674 GCA_902141385.1 Timema californicum
TTAATATAAGATAGCTAAAACAGAGGATAAATAGTAACAGTTAGCCGAGAGAAAGTTAATATAAGATAACTAAAACAGAGGATAAATAGTAACAGTTAACCGAGAGAAAGTTAATATAAGATAACTAAAACAGAGGAGATATAGTAACAGTTAGCCGAGAGAAAGTTAATATAAGAAAACTAAAACAGAGGATAAATAGTAACAGTTAACCGAGAGAAAGTTAATATAAGATAACTAAAACAGAGGAGATATAGTAACAGTTAGCCGAGAGAAAGTTAATATAAGATAGCTAAAACAGAGGATAAATAGTAACAGTTAGCCGAGAGAAAGTTAATATAAAGATTTTCTCCACAAGACTTGCAGTTCCCTCGGACTTTAACTTTCAGAAGACAGAACACATAAGCTGATTTCTCTATTCAAGTACATAATTAATATCTAAAGTTCATATAGTGGTTTGTGGCATATCAAATTATTTTCCCAAGCCCTTTATGTATAACTATTCATTCATAAAAACTTTTTGGAAACAAACTTCTTTTATTTGTAAAGACATCCTAAAATCATTAAATTCTTGGAACGTCAGTTTATGTGCCATTCTAGAAATAGTTTTTAAATGCAGGACTATTATCTAACTATCTTAGGTATTTGAATGAATTTAAGTATAAGACAATTTTAATAAGGACTATCTTATCTTAATTGACTATGGTACACCTACATACTATTTTTTTTTAATAATTACCCATAGCTATTTTTTATGATTACTAGCGCCACGTCCTACTACCAGTTTTGGTTATACGTACTTACGCAAATGTGTAATGGTAGGATGATTGTGAGATGAAATGGAGGACCTACAGCTTAACGTGGGATCCGAACCATGGTGGAGGCCTGGCATTCCCCACATTCACAAAGTTGTGATTAGTACACGTCTTATCAGAGGTGAAGAAAGGGTTTGGTAATCAGATAAATCTGTTCCGGGATAGAGGATTGAACCCCGGCCACAAGCACAGAAGTCTGACACCCTCCCCCTAAACTACCAGGTCATCTTTCACAATTATTATTATTAAATTATTACTTTTAATATAATGGTTATTAAATGCTAAATAAATTGTAATGTTTGGAAGGTTTCCAGGATAAGCAAAGCTAGTTAGAACTTTACATGTGAAAGATTCTCATCACTCAGTAGAACACTCACTGGTCAGCTGAAAATGAAAATTCATTCTTATTGAATATGTGTTTATCAGAACCTATGTATGGTTTGTAAAATAAGGACAGAGTTTATGAGAAAATATAACCTGTTCAGTTTTAACCATCAATGAAAACCTTGGCCACATTCTAAGGAACCCATGATTGATTAGTCAAATGGGGACTAAGTTGGTGATAAATTATTACAGGTACAGCTTAAAGATTTATTCACGCTCAAAGGTCTGTGTGCCAGCCTTGTATCCTCTCGTTAGCATTCACACTTTACAGGACTGTGCGCCGACCTTGTATCGTGTCTTTAGCATTCCCACTTAACAGGAATGTGCGCTGGTCTTGTATCGTGTCTTTAGCATTAACACTCAACAGAACTGTGTGCCGGCCTTGTATCATGTCGTTAGCACTCACACTCAACAGAACTGTGTGCCGAACTTGTATCGTGTCGTTAGCATTCACACTCAACAGAATTGTGTGCCGACCTTGTATCGTGTCGTTAGCATTCACACTCAACAGGACTGTGCACCAGCCTTGTATTCTGTCGATAGCATTTACACTCAACAGGACTGTGCACAAGCCTTGTGTCTTGTCTTTAGCATTCACACTTAACAGGAATGTGCACTGGTCTTGTATCGTGTCGTTAGCATTCACACTTTACAGGAATGTGCACTGGTCTTGTATCGTGTCGTTAGCATTCACACATTACAGGACTTTGCGCCGACCTTGTATCTTGTCGTTAGCATTCACACTCAACAGGACTGTGAACCAGCCTTGCATTATGTCGTTAGCATTCACACTCAACAGAACTGTGTGCCGGCCTTGTATCGTGTCGTTAGCATTCACACTTTACAGGACTTTGCGCCGACCTTGTATTGTGTCGTTAGCATTCACACTTTACAGGACTTTGCGCCGACCTTGTATCGTGTCGTTAGCATTCACACTCAACAGGACTTTGCGCCGACCTTGTATCGTGTCGTTAGCATTCACACTCAACAGGACTGTGCACCAGCCTTGTATTCTGTCGTTAGCATTCACACTTCACAGGACTGTGAGCCAGCCTTGTATCTTGTCGTTAGCATTCACACTTTACAGGACTGTGCACCAGCCTTGTATTCTGTCGTTAGCATTCACACTTTACAGGACTTTGTGCCGACCTTTCTGCTACCATATTGAGAATGTTTGGGTCATCGGTAGTTCTAAACATGGATAAGACCAAACAAAGTGATTATCGTATGTGAGATATATCTTATTTCACAAAAGAAAATTATGAGAACACGCTGACAATACTAGGTTCATAATCAGCTTAGAATAAGAGAAACAGAATCCTACACTATATTTGGATGGCTCAATGATGACCACTTATTATTTATTTAGCATCACGTCTTACTATCCATTCGAATTAAATATGCTTATATAATAATTAGGCTAATATGGTAATGATTAATAAGGATAAATATAGAGGAAGTGTCCCTGCGTGGAAGTGCATTGGAAAACCATTTAGGAAAGAATAGCCTAAGTACACCAAACCAAGAGTCGAACCTTAATCTCCCAGTCATCAGTAGTCTAGTCTTTTACGAGAGTAGCACCTTAGAGCATGGGTCCACCGAATACGATGACCACTTATTGAATTTTTCCACTGGATCCAGATATTTTCTCTAGTTAAACTATAGCCATAATATTTATGCTGCAATCATACTTTTGGACTAATAACACTTAAGTTTTATTTTACATAAGTGTTGGTTATGCTCACAAACAGCATTGTAATATTCTACAGCTAGTGTTGAATCATATATAACAAGCTTCGTGAATATTCACACTTGCCGGAAGTAGCCGAATCAGCAGAAACGACACTAGGTAGATTATAAGGAGTCGTATTTAAATTCACACTCAAGAGGACCATGCACCCACTGTGTTAGGCCACGACCTTGGTAAATCAATTTTGAAACAATCCTAGACGACACAGTCAAAACACCGTTGGCTCACAGTCCTGTGAATGTGACTCAAACTTTAAACAATTCCTAAAGCGATCCATGGCAAAAAAATACCAAGAACCTATGTATGTTTAGTCAAATGGTGACCAAGGCTGTATCCAAGTAGTATACTTCACGCGCCGTCGACCCTTGACGCTCAATTGATAGTTGAATTGGCAATCAATCGCGTGATCAAGTGTAGATACGTCCGAATAATCACTAAGTGGGCCGATACCTCCCCTCACACACGCTTGAGTCCAAGGGCGATGGCAAGTCACCTTTGACACGCCCTTGGTTTGCTGTTTGACTGGCAATTACTTACTTTTATCGTCTGCATGAGATAGAGCCTATAGAGTAATGTGATTTGTGATCATGGGCTGATATATGGCGTTTAAAATAGTTTCTAAGCTTATTGTTAGGAAGCAGCACTGCGGACTGAAGAGTGTGGAAAGGATAGTTTGCCGTCCAAATAGTCTTCGATCTCAAGTGCGTGATAAGTGTACATTCATCATGTCTGCATCAAGTCAACTGTAGTTGAATATTCGGATACAGCCCAAATTTGTGAAAACTGATGGAATCTTAAAGATACAGTTTTAACAAACTCTGAAAGCCCTGGCAATTTTCCTAGACACGACACTGGTATGATCTACTGGTTAATAATGTTGTTTATATGAATGGAATAGTCTTCATCATCTACAAAACACCAATATATATTTAAAAAAAAAGCTATTGATTATTAACGCCCTCAGCCCTGTCGAGTGAAAGTCTAAAATATATTTCTTGGTATGAAGGGTGGGAGGGTTAAAGGCATGGCATGGCTTCAAAATCAACCAAAGTATCCTCCCACGCCAATAAGAACAGATGTATCATGGAAAACATAGATGGTGCTAGCTACCGGACAGGTCTTGCGGAAGAATTATATGTTTGGAAATATCAGTTTTCTCGATAACGAGTGAAATTTGTATGTTAATATTTTCAACAACTCTTCTAAGATAACGTATCAATGTTTATTAATGGTTAGATTTTCATGTTTTATGTTATGGAGCTGGCAGTTTTCTATTAAAAGCTGACAAAATTATTGATATTTGATCATTGCTATAATTATAGAGGAGGTGTGTACATAAAAAGTATAGCTTATTCAACATGCTTCTATTCTTGAACAAACCGTTTCCGAAAAAAAATGCAAAACAATCAAAATTCTTTAAGATAGCCGTTTGTTTCCATGGCTATGCATTTCTACGCCAAGTGAAAAGGATCAATAATAGCCTTTAAAAAAATAAGTAAAAAATATATAATACATTAATTTTTTCATTACATTTTAACCAAAAATTAACATGTATAAGTTGAGCCATTTTTTTTTGTAATTTTATATATTTGTATAAATATATAATATTTAAATAATTTGAATTTGTTTCACAATACTCATGAGGGGGCTGGGGGAACTAGGAAAATAACGAATATGATTAATAGCATTACACAACAAAAAGTCCGTTATACAAACAATTAATTAACAAATTGTCAGAAACATTTTCTAGAAGGATTAAAAGGCGTGTACATCAAAAGCTCTCACGGACCATTACTCTTCGAGTTCCCAAAACCGAGTGAGGACAATTCAACTGAAAGTCCTGCACATACGTATATAAAGAGAGAGAAAAAAAAACCCAACGCAACCCACGATTCTTCGACACGACACTACTCGACGCATCGAAAACCTGCCATCGGGACAGACATAACCAACTTTTGTCTGAGCGATTGGAATTAATTGAATCATTACTTCTCGGTGACGTCATCAATAGGAAACAGGTGCCATTGAATTGGATTACCGAAATATTTACCTCCCCTATCTAGCATCCCTCTTTTAACCTGATCCCCTTTCCTAGGGAACACAAGCGTTATGATTGCCCCACACCCCCCTTTTTCAGCCACTAACCCCTCCCCCGACCCCTTCGTACACTCTCCTGCCCCTATACAATCTTTGAAATCCTCTTGAATTCCAAATTTTGTTTTGGAAAATAGATCATGATAAATGAATATCGGATTCTATACTTCGCTGGTCGTATTGTTCATAATATGATGGATTATTTTGTAATGCACACGGAATAGCATAAGGCTCTTCCGTTACCAATGACAATTGGTAAAGAGGGCATAACAATCTATTTACATGTGCTTATGTTATTCAATAATAATAAAAAAATCAACAACATATTTTTATAATACGTCCCATGTAGTGGAATAATTGTTATTATTCAGGTTGAATGGGTCGAATAATTTATACGATTGAGTTTTTCAACCGATTAAAGTAAGCTCACTTGTTTCATTGAAAGCTTTTATACATTTTGAAAATTGTAAAAAAACAAACTAAAAAAACGCCAATGCTAAACAAGCTGCAGGTGTATTTAATATCAGAATATTTTGCTTATACAAATTATCAGTGAATAGATGCTTTTATGTTTTAAACACAGTGAATTTTAGGTCAAACCTAATAATTGTAAAACGATATAACAACCAAAGCGAATACTAATTATATATTAGAAATACGATATAAAATAGATCCCCTACACTTTGCTGCACTGCCTCGTGAGGACAAATGAGGAGCTATTGGAAGAAAAAAAGTGGCTTCTGTATTTTAAACCGAGACTAATTAGCGGAGGATTTGTTGTACTGATCACATGACACCCTCTATCCACAAATGCTAAGACTATCATCAATAACAGATACGGCCAATCGGTTGATATGGCTTAATCGTAGCCTAAAGTCACGGAGTGTTTTCATTTCAGACTTAACTAATATATGCGGACAATAATTTTAATTAAAATATTTCAAGTTTTTTTTTAAAAAGTATTTAATATTTGTAACCAAATGTAACTACTCTAATAGAGAAGTGATGAGTTTAAAAGTTAAGAGGAAATTTACCTTAATGGGTGTGGAAAGATTGTGGGAAGTCATTTAAAAAACCAAATCACTATACTATATAGCCACATGGCTGACTCACTCATTCACTGACATTAATGTTTATCTACTTCCGAATAAGCTAGAAAATTTAATTTTGGCAAACTTATATCTTCCTATCATGTAACCGACGGGAAAATTCCAAAAAGTTAAACATTTTAATTTTTAACCCCTGAAAAAAATTAAAAATGTTGGAGAAACTTTAAAGTCGGTACGGAACTTTCTTTGGAGGCCTCTTGTGGCGTGGAAGTATAGTAAAAAGGTAAGTAAGCAGCCTAGCAAGGTCCATTCATTGATAAACAATTATAGTGAGGGGAGGGAATGATCAGGTCTCAAGAGTTGTAGGATTGGATCTATCAGGAAATAAATAAGCATCCTAGCAGGGTGAAATACTCATTCCATAGTAAATTTCGTGAGGGATAAATATTTAACAACAAAGTTTAATACAAGGTGAACCTAAGGATCCTGTGGCTTTATAATGTAATCTACATTTCAGCCCCTCTAAATACCACGATATAACCGCGTCGGTGGCTGCATGGTCTAACGCGCTAATCTAGTGTTACATTAGACTGTCGATGATGGGGGAGATCGAGCTTCGAATCTGTCGGGTGTTAGTACATTGGCGTGTAGACCAAATGGGTAGTAAGATGCGGTGACCCATCCCCTTTAGAAAGTAAGAAGATACGACGTATTTATATCTTATCCAGCACCTGGAATATTTTCTCGACGATTACCTTTACTGTGGAATCCATACGTTAATCGAAAAACAATAACAGAAATAAGGTCATGGGGCTAGCTTTGAAACAATCAAAATATGTCAAACCTCGTCAGCGTTATCCGAACAGTACGCTCTTAAACAATTTAAGTTTTCTAAGTTCTGCTTGACCACACATGCTTAAGAAAACCAATAGAATTTGGAATAAAAAAAAGTTATGATTTACTAAGCACGCATGCACCTAGAAAGCGAGATACAAATATACGTTCAAGTGTTTCCTTGAGGACATTTGAAATAACTTATAAAATTGGTTGGTTTATTCTCTTACGGTTCTGTTTCAGTTGACAAGATAATTCGAAAACAAACTCTTATATTCATCTTAAAAAATATTCACTATAAATTTATTTATTTTCCATTTATTTTAGGTGTTAAACGCGTACTTTCGGAACCACCTAATTTTATCAGTAAACGACTTATAAAGTAACTTAAATCTAGAACAAACAATACCCAGCTCCATACCGTTAATTTATCACTGTGAATAAGTAAATCTACATTTTAGCTTTCTCTTCGAACCCGGGACGCCAATCTTATCAGACAAACAAATTACCGACACATTCAATGTGTTGGAACGTTCTAAAATAAAACGTGTAGTTTATGTTCAAAGTTTCACAGGATCCTGGATCCATACACGGACTTGAGAACGTGTGAACAGCTGCTTCACCCAAGTATATTCTGCTCTGTATTTTAGGTGAACGTGAACATCAAGAATTCATGTTCTCGTTTTGTTTTGTTTCCAGAGGCGGCGTTCCCACGTTTCGCTGAACCGATCCCCAATGTTACCGTGAGCATCGGCCGCGACGCTCTGTTAGCCTGCGTGGTGGATAATCTACGTGGATACAAGGTACGAACCGTCTAGACAATGGCAGCTAATGGCAGCTGTGTTTTTTTATATTATACTAAACAAAAGTATCAACTACTTATTTAGAACAAATTTCGTTGCAGAACTTATAAATTTTTATCTAGTTTCTTTTTAAATATTCGCATGCAATTTTTCGTTATTTTTATTAAAAATATTGTTAAATCATTTATTTATATATTATTATTATTTGTGTAATATATGATAATATTCTACTTACTTTCACAGAGAAAAGTCCATTTTAAAGAATTAAAATTGATGAACCGTACGAATTTAGGTGAATTTTTCAATATAACGTTATTTATCTTTCACGCGCGGCTCAGATGATACTCGTGCGAAGGTCACTTTGACACCTAGATTTAACCACCAGGCTTACCTGGTTAACTCCTCCTAATTGTCCCGTTAGACACTTAAAATATCAGTCTATCCAACCCTACACTTTAAAACCCCTAAAACAAGACCTTTATTTTTCGACTTTTGGCCAGATTTTCGGGATTTCGCCCCACTGTGCGCGTCGTCGTCGTCTCTACTAATAATAATATTAATATTGTGCGTCTGAGTCACAACATTCGTACCCCAGTTTGTGAAAAGATTAGCCAGTAATAATGTACCGTTGTCCAGGTAACGCCATAATATAGTGATCGTACATACTTTCCGTCGGTGTTCTTTACATGCCCCGATGAGATGAGCTGATGATTATGAATATTTGAGGATGTGGAAACACTTAAATCTGACTTAAACCTAATCGAATAAAACTCTGGTGACCACTAGGCTAGTTCTTCTTTCGGGCAGAATACCCAAGGTACCAGTCGGGAATCGAAACCTGTAACTCCAGACTCGTAGTAAGGGGCATTGACCACTTTACCACAAGGCTGGTTGATTCTTTCGCTTATCCCAGGGCTAATATGGGTCTCCTTACTCTTTAGTTCCATTTATCAGGCATTGAAGCCAAAAAGCTCTAATATAGCTCTTACTATAGTATATTACATACATACATATATACACATACATACATAAATACATATCCACATACATAAATACATTCACACACATAAATGCAGACATCCATCCATCCAGACATACATCCATCCACACATACACACATTACATACATATATGCAAGAAAGCTCAAAAACAATTCCGTACCTAATCCATCCTTATTAACTTTCTCCACACTTTCCTATCCTTACATACTCCCTTCGCTTTAACAACTTCAATACACTGAGTCATTCATGCGCTTTTATTCTATCGACTCAAGTTTATCTATTTAACAAATTCGTCTACCAAATTTAGCCACGCCTTAAAAGACTTAATCATTCCTTTTTATCTACACATTCTACTTACATATATTTGCCTCGTCCATCGATGACCAATCATCCTCTCAACATGGCCAAACCAACGTAGGACGCTTCTTTCACATTGAACAATTGGATCCCCTTCCAAACCACGCTCCTTTAACACTATCATTATTGACTCTGTCCAAACATATTGTGTGATATTTGAGTCATAAGACTACTATTATAAATAAAACATTAAAAATAGAAGGAATTTATGCAACCTTCTAATCAGATAGCTAACGTCATGAGGTAGAATTCAGGTTTTAATCCCAATAGGTGAAATTTTGAATAATTTTTCTGGATAAACAGAGTATTTGCGTTTGAAAGGGGAAGATATGTGTGTACCTACAATATAATTTTTTACAATTATAAGGTGCAACCCACTTAAAGAGTTTTCCATTTATTTCTGCTGCTTTTGTATAAAAAAATTTTTGTAAGCACTGTAAGAAATGTGAGTGATAAAGAAACCAGAAATAATAGTTATGCTTGACCTTGATATGAATCAAATAATCTCCAACTTTCCTTTCTTTACACAATCTTCAAACTTGTAATTAATCATTCCTTTGTTAATAGCACACGATTTCTAAATTTTCATATATATTTTTTTTTGTCCATAGATAACAAAAATAAAAATGCTATGGAATTACCCATTGACTTTCTCACTCCATTGTTTAAAAATATAGATATTTACTCCTGGTTTTAGATTTTCAAATTTTATTTTTAAATAATTAAAGTATTAATTTGTATATTTGGATTACATTATTTTTAAATATATATATTTTGGGTCTACACGGGTTAGCACTTCTTACTAAAATATTGACTTTCGGTTAAAAATTTTCGACGTTTTATTAGAGATATAGATAGCATTGGTATTAAATTCCTCATTTATAAATTTAGCCGTCAAATAAAGATAGATGTTGTCCATTTAGTCTAAAATTATAAAGATAGATCATTAATGTACAAATATGTCCCTTAAAAGGTTAATGGGAAAAGAACATCAATATTTTGAGAGACTTATTATTTACTTACTATGTGGTATTTGAGAATTATTTTGCGTTTGAACTCAATTATCATTTCTGTACAACCAATGTTTCCAATTTTGTATTAATATTTAACTTTAGTTAGCTTTTGCTATCTAGGGTATAACAATAATAAAAATAATATATTATTTAATATTGTAAATTTGCGTTTATTTTAAATACACAGTATGTTTAAACGGAGCATTTGAACACGAGAAATGAACCCAGTATATATTCGACCGGACAGTGTTAATTTGTTTCTAATGGCAGTGCAATATTTTTGAAATTGGTCTTATTTAATCAAATAGAGCGTATAGTTAGAATAGTATTTATGGATACTACTTGAAAACGTTTTATTTTTGACATGGATCTAAACATATTCAACTTGAACCTAACCTACTTCGGTTGTTTTAAACGTTTCTATCACATTACAACATCGGGTACAGGAAGATTGGGTCTAAATCCAATTGGAGTGTACTGCAATTTTTTTTCTCCCGAAAAGTGTGCCTTTCTAAATGGTTTCCCACTCTCCGTTGTATCAAATACGAGTACATTTTATCTAAATTCCACTTTAGCCTGCCTTCTTTCATAATGTAGATAGAGGATTATCTAAATTAAATTTCTTTGTACTGAAAAATTACCCCAGGACACGGGAATTGAACCTGAGACATTTGGAATAGTACACTGATGATTACGGTCAGAGCCGTATCTAAATGTCATAGTATTTAAATTTAAAAATGATATCTGAATATAGAAATTGAACCGAGGACATTTGGCTTAATACGCCAATTCTCTAACCACTGAGCTCTACAGGATTTGTTCCGTGTCCAGGGACATTCTTCACTCATATTTTAAGGCAGAGTCTATGATGGACGTGCGGAAATCGTCGGCTACAAACGTGCGATCAATGAAGATAATGAGCTATCAGATTATGAAGCCACTATCGACTTGTTAGTTGGTTTAATACTGCCAATTGTAAAGTTACAACTGTAAGAATGCACATATTATGAAGGATTATATAACTTTACTGAGATAATGGTGGCCGAGTTGTCTGATAACTCGTGATTCTTAATTGATAACACATTTATAGTTGACAATTTCCTCACACCTCACAGACCCTAATATAAGATATAAGTGAAGAATGACCCTGGGAACGGAACGATTCCTGGATAGCTCAGTGGCTAGAGAATTGGCGTATTAAGCCAAAGATCCCTGGTTCGATTTACATGTCTAGGTGACATTTTTAAATTTAAATATGATATTTAGATACAGCTATAACCATAGTTAACAAAATAATAGCTTGAATTTTTAATCCTTCATAACTTAAGTTTGGTTATCACATTTTAAGTTTTATCAATATTTTTATTAACAGTCTTATTACCTATCCAGGCGAAATTCGTAGAGGGTAATTTGCTAAGGATGAGCAAGGGGGAATTAAAGGTTAAGTTTACCAGCATTTATATGGATTGAGGGGGAAAATCCATCTAAAAAACACCCATAATACACCCTACCGGAATTCTAACCCTCATAGACCCTTGAGCAGCAGTAATGTCTATTAGGAAAGTAATACCTTAAAGCATTCGACCATTGACTTGACGCTGGTTTTAATATAGATATTTCCTTGGTTCATAGACATATAATTTATTACGTATTTAATTAAATGAATAATAGGTTAAAGCCCCACATCGGCGGTCACATGGTCTAATGAGCTTCTCTCGCAGTAGACTCAACTTCCAATGACGGGGTGATTGAGGTTTGAATCTCGGTGAAGTGTACTGAGGTATAGTTTTTCTAGAATAGTTTTTCTTTTTTCATTGGTGCATATGTGGATACAATTCTTTTAAATATAGCCTTCATAATACCTAAAACTATTAGCGTAATTAGTAAAAAAGCATAAATCCAAAGGGGCAGTAAAGAAAAAGTTAAAAACAAGGTACATGTAATAAAGCTGGTTCCGATTTTGTAATTAGTTAAGTAATTATTTTAGTTTAAAAAAAACCGTTTTATGTTTGTCACATTTCATTGGTAATCCCCCCCCCTTCATAATGTTCAATACAATTTCGAATCCCTCTCTAGGTTTTTTTTATGGAAATACCTTTAGATTTATTTCGATTTAAAGGCCATGTAATATGTATGAAGTATGCATTAATATGTCGTAAGATAATCTAGTGTAATAGATGGGGCACATTGACTAAATGTATTGGTTCATTAATGTTTAATTCATATACGTTTGCTTTCATTTACAGATTAATATTCATTATGAATAGTATTATATCTACATAAATTTTAATTATACTATTTACTTTCTGGAAAGTAACAAACCTACATCTATCATTTCCCTATAAAATACAAGAATTAATACCGGAATGAAGTACCGGTATTTTACAATGATATCAGGCCACCAAAAGGGTGGTTATTTAACATACATGTAGTTCTATATGTTTCTACTATTCCTACATCCCAATTTGATATTTGACTTTGTATCCTAAATTAAATTTAAAATAGTGCACGAATTTAAAAAAAGTCATCTTCACAAAAAAAAACCACTTGTATTGATTTAACTATAATTTCAATAATATATATACATATTTTAAACAAAGAAAAAATATTTGCGCGTACCATCTCTCTATCAATTCTTCCTTTTGTATATAATATTAATGAATAAATAAAAACTAATTTTTTAATCCGATTAGTTCGGGATCATTTTTTCTGGAATTTTTTTTAACAAACGAATTTTGACATGATTGTAATTTAGAAAACAACATAATGTTTTAATTACACTAATGATATTAAAATTGTATGTGTATTTATTTTAATTTAACGAATACTTGTTTTGTAGTACGATAGTAAAACTAAAAAAAAAAAATCAAAAGACTCAAAAATTGCGAGAGGAGGATGAATAATTTAACAATAATGGGGAAGAAAGATAGAATACATTTACCAAAACTAATGTGATAAATTTTATAATAATGAATGATCTCAACAAAGTAATTGCTTACTAAAAAAATAATTTATTTCCACCGACTTTAATTTGATGTACACTTAAAGAGATTTAGAAAAAATTCCAAGTGGTTCAATCAAAAACAATCAAATGTTAATAAACATAGACAATAATTCAATATAAATACAATAAAATTATCCCTGTGAATCCAAGAAAAAAATATATAACAATTTTATCGGCACGAATATGGGAACTAAAACAAACTCGCCCCCCCCCGCCCCCTCCCAACCCTTGTCTTTTTTCTTCCCGAGAAGAATCTATTTCTAAGCTCCACAGACAGCAAAACCAAAGCAAACAAAATATGTAATAACATTAAAGTGACGCAGGGTGAAAATAAAACAATGTTTGGAAGGGGGTGGACAGGAAAGCGGGAGGGGAATAACAAAATAGAGGGGGAGGAAAGGAGGATGTTAAGGAACGTAGTGTAAGTTAACTTGAGTGTAGAGTAAGAAGTAAGTCTTAATTTTTTTATTTTTTAGGGTTAAAAAAAAGAAGGGGTTATGGGAAGAGAGGGGGGGGGGTGGTTTGGGGGAAGAATGAGTTTTTCTTGGAGTGTGTCAGAGAAGGAAGGTGAGGTAAGGTTACCAGAGAAGGTGAAAAACAGAAAGTAAAGGGGGGCTAAGGGGTAGTATTCGTGAGATGAATTCGTTTAGAGTCTCAGGTTACTACGTGGCTAGGTTACCTGATGATGACGAAAACGATGATGATTCTAGGAAGAAAGGCGGACTCAACAATATCACGAGGTACTTTCTTTCTTTAGTATCTCCTTTTTACCTCTATCTCTTTCTTCATATTTCTTTTATATCCAATATATCGAGTTGTGGGTCGTTGGGGATGTCCCATAACAAAAGCAAACCCAAAACAAACCCTATATTATCACAGACTCTGCCTTAAAATATGAGTGAAGAATTACCCCCAGCGCGGGATGATTCCTGGATAGCTAAGTGGTTAGAACGTTTACGTACTGAGCCCAAGGTTCTGGGTTCGATACCCGTGTCCCGGTCTCAATTTTCAGAATACTATATTTTTTTGTTTTATTCTTAACTAATTGTTTTTTAAACATAGCTACTAATAAATAATAAAAATATCATCTATGCTTCTTAGATATTTAATAAAAATCCAACGCATAGATTAGGTACATTGTTCAGAAAATATTTAAAAAAACCAAGATAATTTCAGAACGTTTTACAGATAGATTTAAAAATAAATGGCAGGGTGCACTACAAAAACTGTTTCCCACTTTGTTCTTTATTGACATTTACTAAAAACTCGTGAGATTTGTGAAAATAAATAATACCTCTATACATTATTGTAGAAACATTGAATCAAAAATCATAAATTAAATATTATATATTGTTACTCAATTACTGTATGGCATTAGGAATTAGGACCACTGTTAGAGAAAAATTGAGAAAAGAGAAACATCTTTGTCCAACAAAAGAGTAAGAAACGAATTCTTTTTCAAAGACCTGAGTTTAAAAGTGTCTATATTTGATTATAGCTCAGAAACAATTGGTTTTATAAAAATCTAGTTCAGATAAGAGATTTGTACCTATAATAGTACTACAACTCTACAGTGAAGTTATTTCATATCTCAGATAGTTACGGAAAAATTATGATAGTTAGAAAATTTCCTACATGCAAAGTATCTGCTACAGTAGCCCCATGGCTTCTTTCGTGCTGACTGACAGCTTTAAATAGTTACCAGACCAAACTACGTATCCCTACGCCAAATTAGATGATCTGCAAAAACATGTGTTTAGCAGTTGTCACTTATGACGGTCAAAATTTAGGTATATACCTGTTTACTGTCAGAAGTCAGCTGTGAGCTGTCAGTTAGCACCAAACAAGCCACGGGGCTACTGTAGGTCCATTTTACGAGAAAATCAGAAATTCAACCTTATTTATATTAATAAACAGTGTCTAGATATTAAATTTAATCTAATTCGTTAAATCGAATTTCAAGAATGTCGATTTTTTTTTCTATTTCGCTGTCCAGTAAATTACCATTAAATTTATGGTTGGAAATCTAATCCCGAAAACTCCTCATGGTTAACCTATGAAAACCCCAGATACTAAGTTTTAGCCTAATTTGTAAAATAGTTTAGGCTCTAGCTCGAGGGAAGGACAAACAGCATTGCGAACCAATTTTTGGGGGTTTCTGGGAGACATGAAACGTCAACATTTCATCAAAATCTTGAGTTCGACGATAAAATTATTTTCTGTCTGAAGAGTCGAGAGAAAGTAAAACTGAGCTTAGACAATATAACACATAAATGTAAAGTTTGAACCAAATTTCATCAAACCATTTCGGCTTTAGGGTCAGGTACAAGTAGCAAGAAAATGGAGCATACATACATACATACATACATACATACATACATACATACATACATACATACATACATACATACATACATACATACATA
>CABFOW010003470.1:0-10645 GCA_902141385.1 Timema californicum
ACATAACTAAGAATGTATGGATATCTAAAAGTGCAACTGCCATGAAGGGTCAAACAAACATACTAATAATTCACATTCTAAAGATAGAAAGTTTTTTATTAATCTTATTACCATAAAAATTCTGGTTGCTTGGAGAAGTAACAATAAACCACTACACACCTCGGTGACTTCATTATATAAGGGGCTACTCTCTCTCTCTCTCTGTAGACTAAATTACGAATGATGGGGATATCGAGCTTCAAAACTTGGTTGGTTGTAGTGAGGAAGGTTTTCCCAAAACTAAGATTAAGTACTACATTAAATTAAAAAATAAACCAATTATATTCTCAGAACACACCAATAGTAAGATTCTGGTGGTAAGAAATTTTTAGAATATACAAACATATTCCTTTGCTATTAATAAAAATAACATTTTACCAAAACATTATTCTTATTTGATTTATATTTATATTATCTATCAAAAGCGACTTTTATGATCCCATGACATTATGTATAAATAAATGAAAAGTGTTTTAGTAACTTTTATAATATTCAAAAATGTATTTCTTATAAAAATCGAAGTGAACATTTTACGATATCCCAGATAAACTGCTGTAAAAAATACTGCTTTTGATATGTCCTCACTTTGCAGACCTTATTGCATTATATGGGCATGTAATGAGGATAGAAAAGGAGAGAATGCCAGAGAAAATTATGGAAATAAAGTATGTAGGAAAAAGATGGCAAAGGAGGAACATGTAACAGAGTGTGCAAGTAAGAGGAGAGGAATGGAATCAATTAAATAAGGAAGAATAGTGGAAGGATAGAGGAAGATGGAGGCATTTTACTAAACTGACCAGGCCATAGACTGGAAACGTTTTATGATGCTGATACTTAATTGAGATATGTGGAGATAATCTTTATAAATACATGAATGAGAGTGATCCAGGCTGTTTAAATAATTTAATTTATATAGGCGTAAGTTTAGCGAATCTTTTTCATGTGTCTTAATCAGCGATTAAAAGATACACCACTTCATACTACCCATCCTATTTATAAGAATATAACCATAATATTAAGCTAGGAATAAAGAAATAAGAATTTTGAGGAAATATTTATGAAGTGGAAAACCCTTTATGAAAAATTTCTCTATTTAAAGTCGATATGGGTTTGAAATTAAATAACCCTCCCCCCTCCTCCCCGTGGCAAACCAGACTAGACGAGATCTAGTTCCAGTTTACGTACTCACTAATAACTTACTAAATTATGAGTAGATGTTTTCAATAAATTACAAACTATTAGAGAGGATTTGACTTTTGAGTCCTACGGTATTGGACATTCAAGATAAGCAAAGTTAAGATAAGCCTGTTCTAGAAACGGATTTAAGGTGAATAGTTCAGCCCTTCACGTTCACACTAGAGTACTCGTTCGCTAAGCAAACTCAACTGTCACCTCAAAGAGGCACCAGAAAATAATAAAACCCTTTTTCATTCATCCGATGCTACCCGCCCTTCTTCGCTTCCGTCGTTATTACGAATTCTTGCCTTTGCGCCCTCAATTGTTTTGTCACTTCCCCCGTCCCCACCCTTTTACCCTATTTTCCTTCCTTCGCGTACCCCTTACCTCCGCAAGTCTTCTAACGTCTCGTCATTTCCCGTACGAAAGGCAAGTCATTAAATGAAGACGTCGGAGAAATATATTAAACCTTTTGCTAAAATTCTTCAATATGTTAATTAACCTTGGAGGGAAGGGGGGAAGGAATCCTGAATTAGCATTCCATATTAAAGAAAAAATAACTCAAACATTGGTATCATTTTACAAAAGAGATTTTAAAATTTAAAAAAATCATTTTAATTTATTTGATGTATTTAACGTGCACTTTTTTTTAATTGATGGACTTATAAACCAACTTAAATATAAAACAGACACGACATCCAGTCTCTTGCTGTTAATTCATCACGGTGAAAGGGGAAACCCACATTTCACCAATGATATATTTTTTCGATCATTCTAGGAATCAAACCCGTGACTCTCAGCTTAGTAGACAGACACGCTACTGACTTAACGAAGATATCAAACTTTTAAACCGTAATAGTAACAATAATTGATCAAATATTAGGCTATTCATAGGTAGAGAATTTCATTTATCACCTCATTTAGCTACCTGTTCTGGCTTTATACAAACATGATATTTACTCTAATGTGGATTGGATAAGGAAGGAACAAACTAAATTTGTGAGAATGGGAAACAATTTTAGAAAAACCACCCACAATAGATCCGACCGAAATTCGAACCCTGATCTCCCCGTCATTAGATGGCCAGACTAATAAAAGAGTAACCTCTTGGACCAATCGGTCACTGAAGAGTGTTGGTAGTAGAGAATTAATTGAATCTTCAACCCACACCAGTGGGAACGCAAACAAAGGCATCAGTCTCGTAATTTCTGATTTTTCTGTAACGGAAATATTTCGGTTAGAGTCCCGGACGGGT
This sequence comes from Timema californicum, assembly GCA_902141385.1. NCBI lineage: Eukaryota > Metazoa > Arthropoda > Insecta > Phasmatodea > Timematidae > Timema > Timema californicum. Next base: position 2,471 of record CABFOW010003470.1, read on the forward strand.
GTATTGAATTTGTGTTAGTTTTCCCATAGTGGTTTACCACTCTCACTTCAGTCAAATATTGGTGTAATCCTAATCCTCTAAATCAATAGAGTATAATAATGTGAACAGTCTGGAGAGATAGTAAGACGAGAACAACTTTGAAGAATTGAAAAGTTTAATTATTTACCTTCGCAAGACTATTTTTTTCTGGCATGCTTGCAGGATATCTACACGTTGAAATATTTAACCAAAACGAAAAAGAATAGTATTAATTCCAGCTCAGTTTTCATAGATAGTTATCAGTTCCACTTTCATGTATTTTATGTCATGTAATCTGCAGATTTAACTTTTTATAGAAGCAATCAATACCTATAGAATAAACAAGTAATAAAGTAGAATGTTATCAAAGTTGACCATAAAAATATGTTTGTTATTTATCAAGGGCTCCGTATATTAAAATTTAGACGATAAATGCACCGGCATTGGCTTGTGGGAAGGATAGGAATGTCGAATTAATAATAACATTGAGGGGACCGGATTATAGCTGATCATAAAAAGTGTCAAATTGAATACTTTATATCTGTACTTTGTTGTTTTTTAATTTTTGAAAATAATATCATTAGTATAAATAAATTTTAGGTAATTTTTTCCCATATGTATTACGCTTCTAATACACCTACCACATACATTTATTTATTTATTTTAACGATGGTAAAATTTAAATTTACAAGTTAAGTTACATCTACAGTTGTATATACCAATAATAGGTGTTTGCATTAAAATAATTTAATTTGGTTATATGGTTTTGACCTTAAAACATAAAATAGCTTAGTCATTTTAAATTCCTCCATTCCCCTTTAAACCTGTGATGTTAGATGAGAAAACCGAACTGGAGCAAGAAGTAATGGATACTAGAGTGAATGTTGAGAGAGGATTGGTTGTGGGGGAGAGAGAGAGGGCGTTACAGAAATACTAGCCAGTTAGGTGCACATACGGATTTGGTATGGGAAAGAGAGGCGCTACAGCACAAAGTGCTTGCCCCTACCTCTTTTTCTCCTCTCTATCTACCCCTCTCCGTCAACCCGAACAGTTACTTTGGAATTCGGGAATTTATGATCCCCTTCGGACTCGACCCACCTTCACACCAGCTGTTTCCTATCGTGACCACACGCATTTATCGTGGCAGCACCTGCTTGCTCACTTGCTTTAGATATGCTAACCCTATGGTACACATTGTTGACCATAAAAATAGTCCCCTCTAAAATATTCAATAAGGTCATACGGATAAATGAATCAAAGATTTAAACTTTATCCTAAAAACTAAACTGTGTGTGTGGGTCATTTTTAGAGAAAACTTAATTTAAAAGTAATCTCCTCATGACTGTTTTATTTTTAATTTGAAGTAATTAGAAAATTGTACTAATAGGCTCGTTCAACGGGTGTCTGAGAAGGCTTTTAAATTACCTTAATTAATAAACATTAAACTTGCTAGTCAGAAAATGGTTTATTCAAGGGTAAACTTGATTATAATAGATAATGAAAATTACATTCCTAATTATAAGCATCTAGACCCTAATGAGAATCTATGTACGATTGTTTCCTACCATTTATTTATTTTAAATTCAATTTCTTTCATCCGATTATACCATACTCACTCCGCAATATTCCAACAGTAAACTATTAATATCTAAGTTAACTTTCTTAACAGAACTAGTGCACATTTAAATAGAAACTATATGAACGACACTATGAATGGATGGACAGAAAACACCTTATCTCTTTCAGGTCCATTATAATGTTATCCTACCATCAGTGTCTAGGTCTTCCCTGTGTCACAGTTAGAATAATACTTATAAACCTTTCCGGTGTCAATAAATAGAAGAATTATTTGACTCTTTATTTATTAAAGAACAGTGACAGATATATTTTCCTTTAATACTGAAATGTCATACCCTGACTGATTACATGATGGTACCATCGTTTTAAGCTAAGCCATAGTAGAACTAAGCAAGACTGACATCTTACATTTAAGTGGAAACAGAGGATACAATAATTATTTCCAAAAATTTGAGGTAAATATTTATTGGTAGTGCATGTTGATATATTTATTTTGTACTAGGTCTATATTTCATCTTTCATTTGAAATACCCAACTATGTTACATTGCATATCTTAATTTATTTAATATTCAAAACAAAATAAAATGTATTTTCTTACATTAGAACATCATAGCTAATTTTTTCATTTTATAAGCTATGATATTATATATAAATTTCATTATAGCAGACAAAGAAAAGTTTGTTTTGAATATAAATTAAAGCCTATGATTGTAATAATTAACCATATAATCCTTATAATTTGATAGGTTTACAAAATTGTTTTAAATTAATATACTAATAAAATAACTTATGGTTAAGTCAAATAAAAGTTAATTATAAATATATGCGATTACTCATATCTAATAGAAAGGGAAATGTAAATAAAACACCCTAGAATTTCACTAGGAGAAGAAATGTTCAAACGTATTTGTGGGAAAATACTTCCCTTCAAAGCACTTTGTCGGGGATTTGAGTCCCACCTATCTCGTTAGAGTGACACATGACAAAGCACACCTTACTGAAGCCATTGGTTTAGTTTATATATAAAGCTAACTGTATACGTATTGCGACATACCAAACACATTATTTATAAACCCTACAAACAAGCAAATATAAATCCCCTCTCCGTAAATATAATTAACTTATATCTGTATTATTTGCTTACCACTATTTAACTTTCTTGCTTCATTGGATGAAAAGATTAAAGGTATCATTATAATTTCAGACTGACCTAATTAATACGGGTGATTGGAGCTCGATTCCTTGTTGAGTCTACTAAGGGTTGAGTTTAGTAAAGGGTTTCCCAATCTCCTTCCACGCAAATGGGGGTAGGTTACCTCTATAATTCTTCCTTCCGCATCCCTACTACATTAGAGTAATTATCATGTATATATCCAAAACAGGTAGTAAGATTAATGGTAAAAAAATATTGAACTTATAAATACTAGAGGATAGTGGAATCATTAATTCTGAGAATATTTTCGTTTTAGATTTTACAATGGTAGAAACTAATTGAACCATTTTTCAGTCGGACAGTTATAAAGAAGCAAAAAAGTTGATCTGCAACTTTTGTAACGGGTTGTTAATGCATTTGCTGATGAAGAGGAAAAACTATATAATCAGTGAATTCGTTAACAACCCGTTACAGAAATCGTAAATCAATATTTATTTTTCATTCATGTAATTATATGTATACACACTAAGAAGACTTGAATTTTACCATTCAAGGCTTAACTTATCTATCATATAAAGTTCCTTTATTACGAACCATTTTAGAATTTTTTCTAAAATGTTTGATATACATAGTGTGTACCACTACTTTTTATATTTGAAAAAATAATTAATATAATTTTAATGGAAAAACACATTTTAATAATAATAATTGTGAAGCAATTTATTTATTATTTTCTGATCAATTTTAACTCAAAATATTATTATTATGTATCACATCTTAACACACCACAGATGTCCACATTGTTATACGTATGCTATAAGGGTGAATATGGAATAAATCTAGCCCTACAAGCATTTGTGTGGAGAGAAAGTGGGTAATCATGTAGAAAAAAATTATTAATACATCCCGCCAACTGATCTCTCAAGTACACATCCTACCATTAATAAGCGCGATCAGATAATCTCGAACCTTAGACCACGTGTTCACCAATTCGATATCCCAACATAATATATCGTATATATATATATAAAAAACATAATATATCTTATATATATATATATAGTGCGTATTTTGATGCAGCTATAAATGTAACTAACAAATAGATTATTATCTCGGCTATTTAATCCAATGTTAATATCAGTTTTAAATGTGAGCAATATATATATATATATATTGAAAAACATAATGAAATAGTAAGGAAACAACATCTAAATGTAATAATAGAATTCTATGTGAAGTTCCCCAATTCAATCCATTCTAATTTATATTCAATCAAAGGTCTTTATATTTTTTATAGTCTACTAGTTGAGCTTTGGACTTTATATTAAACTCCGAATTTCAATTCTTTCCACATTTAATTCTATTATTACATATGTATTTTTAATAAAGCACACATGTGTCCAACAATTATAATAGGTGAAAAATTATTTGGTATACAGTATGTCGCTCTATTAAAAACCAATATTGCACAATTTATACAAGTATTTATTTGTAAACAGCAATTTTATATATGATTATTGCAATATTTTTGTATCACCACGTCCTATTAGCCATTCGGAATATAGATAAACTACTCTAATGGTTTTATGTATCGATGAGAAAGGTTATATTTATAGGAATTGTACATGCATTTGCATGGAGGCAGAATTGATTTTATTTAATACCACTATCAGTACGCCTGACTAAGATTCGAACCCCTAACTCTCTTTCAACGGCATTCTAGTCTACTGCAAGAGTAGCACCCTAGATAATGCAGCCACGAAGTGGTCTATTGCAGTATTACCCACATAGATGGTCGCGTGGTATAACGCGTCACTCTCGTGTTTAACTGGATTTCCTGTAACGGGAGATTGTTGTTCGAATTTCACTCGATTGTATTGAGGTAGTAATGGTTTATCACTTTTATTCCACGAAAATATTGGTACATTTTTCTAAAGTTCTATTTTTTTCATTCCTATTCCACTAGCAAAATAATGAATGAGTATAACCTGGAAGGGTACAAAGATGTTGCGAATAAATTAATTGAAGTATCTCATAGCTAGAGCCATTCGCATCAGTGGAAACCCGGATGGACTATACGTAAATCTCATATAGTTTGGTTTGCCAGTGACAGATAGGTCATGACTCGAATTCAATATGGGTGTATTGAAGGTGTTTTTTCTTGAATGGTGTCCCCGTTTCACCTTACCGCGAACTTGTGTACATTTCCTCTAATTTATATTCAACCAAATCCTTATTTATATATATATTTTTTTGGTGGATATACAAGACTCTTAATAAGAAAGAATGCACTAAAAAAGTTATTAGTGTCCCATTTTGATTCCACTGGATTGTACGCCCCTTCTGTATAAACTCGGGAAAACACACTATCTAGAAACACACACATAGTATAGAGAAGGAAGATCCAAGGGTGTGCGGAATTCAACGCACGTAGGTTTTTTTTTTCTTAGCCGCCACAGACTCGATTCTGTTCTTATTGGTGAAGGCACTTAACGAATGAGCGAACCCAAGCAGCAATCGGGCTTGCGGAATGCAATAAGACGCCGCTAGGGATCTTAGGGGTGAGGTGAGATGTAGGACTATCTCTCCCCCACACCCTCTGACTCCCGTTACGTGGTAGGGGGAGGGGATATTTCTACTTGAAGTATGAACAAACTGATGTCTTCCCAGTCACACCTAAGCTCGCATCTGTTCGATTCAGTTTGGCTACGCGAACCCTTCTCTTCCCCTTTGTAACCGGAAAAGAAGGATATGATCTAGGATAAAGGGGTTAATTTGTTAAAAATTATCAGAAGAAAGAAAAGATGAACATTAATTTTTATGTGCATGCTCCCCCCCCTCCCCCCAACTTGATTTTTTTCTTTAAACTTATTCTAATGCTATATTATCAATAATAACTTATCGAAACTAAACTTTAAGTGTTAATTTGAATAGTTAATGATAACTACTATATGAAATAAAATAAAACACACAAAGATTTCTTGTCAACAAGTTCTAGACACTTAACGACCCAAAGATGTATTGTTTTAGGTCAGGGGTCCCTAACCCTATGCCCGCGGGTACCCTGACGCCCACCGAGCCTCTTACTTCTGCCCGACACTTTTTGACCACAGCTAAAATGTTCTCGATTAATAAATTTAATTGGTCACTTTTCCGACTAAAATCAAATTTGTGCTTATCTACAGGTATGCTGTTCTCTAGAAGTTGGTGATTGAAAGTCCCCCTATTTCCAATTCCTCCCTCTCATTCACCTTTCTTTCCCGGCTCATTTACAAAGTGTACCTTTACGCGGAACCACTGTAGTTTCAAGATGGATGGTTTTGCTTTTTCCTAATCTCAAAGACCTACCCCTTCCATCATTCTCATCACACTCACTAATACCATGTTACTATTTCATTTGTAAATATCTTGACGTGAGTATACCAAGCTTTGTTGCCTGAATAAAATAAGTATATATTTTCAAAATGTACCCAAACACCAAAATGGTGGTGAGCATTTAAATAGTTCCTTGTGTCTTTATTTTGGTCTTGTTAAAACCGTAAATAAAGCAGTATTTCTTAAATTTATTTTTTGTCAACTTGGAGGGGTGGAACACCCTTCTCCCCATGGCTAGGTCTTGAGTATTACCCACAACCACATGTATTGTCACAATCACTATTGGAAACTTAACCTGGCAGTTGACCGGCCGTGTGTATAGAGTTGAGGCTGACCTCTGAGCCTGGCAGGAGTTAGTAAATGTCCCTTGAAAAAGTAATTGCTGCCCGCCGCACTACCGTTAGTTTTGAATGTGCTCTAAGATACAAAAAGTTTTGGGACCTCGGTTTTAGGTTATTCATTTTAACTGAAAGTTTAACGTCTGGGTATGACTATAAAAAGGGTAGATTTTAGGTGTTAATGAGGTGTGTGGTGAGAAGGTTTATTCTTAAATGTTTTCTCATCTTAACTATCCACCAATGTGGGTATATTTCCTTTAACATTCTAGCCTCTTCATGTATGACACATTAAAACATAAGGATCTTACGGACGGCTGATAAGACGTGAGGCAGATGTAAAACAACAACAAAGCAGAGATAAATCCAATTCATACGGCTTGACAATAAGAGAAAAGGCATATCCATGCCTGGTTTTAGTATCTCATCATCCACTTTGGTGTATGCGCGAGCTGAGGTATAAATCTCATCTGGTTTCTTTTTCCAGAGGCGGCGATGTTAGTATTTGAATCCCGGATTGATATACCAATAGTGTTTTTTTCCCTCTCCCGTCATGCAAATTTGAGAAGCCTACACTTTCTTTAAAATTTTACTTTCCTCATACCTACCCTATTAGTGAAAATTTGCATACAGGAATGGGAAGTAATACGTGGTACACACTAAAAAAATGTACTTCATAGTCCCCTATTATTATCACCACAATTTATTTATCTTTTTGACTTAATATATACGGACTTATCCAAATACATAGTTTTTCCTTCCCCTTATTTTCTTTCTCTATTGTTTTAATGGGTTCTTCCAGTTATCGTCTGAAGGTTTTACAATTGCGTAGCCAAGCAAATAAATTTCGCTTAAAGCATTCAGACTAGATAGTTCCCTTTATTTATTGTGAAAATCTTCGTCCATGCTGGCTAGACACGCTGTGAAATAAAACTAAAGGAACGCTCAAACTGTAAAAGTATGTGTGTGTGTCTGAGAGAAAACATAAATTAAACAGTGTTTTCTAGGAATAATATCGTATAATCTTATTGATACAATCATTTTTGTTTTGACTTGGAACTGAAATATAGCTTTTAGTCTGCAGGTTTAATTGAAAAACATTGTCTTGTTGTTTTTACGTGTACGTCTTCTCAATACTCGTTTGAGTTGCCCGCCTGTTTACTTAAGTGAGATGAGGAAGGTGGAATTTAAAGGCAGTGTAACTGCATTTGTGTGGAGGGATATTAAGAAACAATTTATGAAAAAACTACTAATTTTACCCTGCCGTAATTTGATGCCCAACTTTACTATTCCCGATAAGTCGTACTAGGCAAAATTGATACCTTCATCCACGTTGACACCCATGAGAATAGAAAGTAATAATAAATGCCTACATTTTAATTAATCGTGTACATACATTTTGTATTTAGATGCTTTCTGTCATTATTTTTAAGAATGTTTATAGGCCTGTCACCCGCCTCGGTGGCGTAGTTGGCTAACGCGCTTGTCGTGTTGAGCCCGACTGCTGAGGACGGGGAGATCGAGGTTCGAATCTCGGTCGGGTGAACTGGGGGGGGTTCCTAAATGGTTTTCCACTCTCCCTCCACGCAAATGTGGGTTCACTTCATCTAATTCAACCTTACCAATTCCTAATCCGTTAGAGTAATTAGTACTTAAAGCGTATAACCCGAACGGGTAGTAAGACGTGGTGCTAAATATTATTATTTATAGGCCTG
>CABFOW010003470.1:10850-73658 GCA_902141385.1 Timema californicum
TATATATATATATATATATACGTTAATTTTGAATTGATTGACTGTCGTAAAGTTAATATAAAACTAAATCGTATTAAAAAGCCTCACAAATAGATTATCAATTGGAAAAATAAAGTTGTTTTATATCACTTATCAAAGTGATGAAACCTATTTGTAAAGTTAAGGACGATTGAACAGCATTACTAACTTTTTTTATCATAACTAGACAAAATTACCAAAAATGTACAAAATATGACAGTTACATAATTAATTGAACTACTTTCGTGTATGTATTTATCCAATAATAATAATAGTAAATATAGTCGTCACTTTGAAAGCATCATCAATATAATGATACAATATATACAGAAACCCGTTAATACACCATTGCAGATAGTTTTCTAAAAACCCTGAGAAAAAACAACAAATTCAGACAAATAAAATATATTTTATTTTTAAAAAACACAGATCTGAAAGATAATTTATTGTAATACGCGAGTGCTAAATATTGCCTTTTGTAAAGGGAACAAAACTAATTATGTGTCTTCCTGGGGTAAACATTCTGGAAGTAAGCTAGTCCCCATTTTGGAACTCCGGGAGGGGACTACTTTAGGGGTAGTTGTCAACAAAGAACAATCATCAAATAAAACTTTCTCTTTCAGCATTACGACATGTAATGTAATGACGGTGAGATAGGTGGAGAAACTAGGAAATTTAGCAATGGAAATGAGCAGGTGTGGTGTGAACATTACGGTTTTTTGTGAAGTCTGGTGGAAAGATCAAAGTGTAATAGTCTCTGGAAATTACACAATGTTCAATTCAAGTGGAAATAGTGGAGACAAATAAGTGGCAATATTGATGAAAAATGAAGTGGTGAAAAGTGTTATTAAAGCGATGTGTCATAGTGAGAGAATAATGTTTGTAAAATTAACGCAGATCCAGTGAATATTTTAATAGTACAAGTGTACATAAAAACAACCGACCACGCTGTTGTCGAGGTAGAAGAAATAGATTATGAAATTGAAGTAAGTATTTAAATAGAGGGAAGAGGAAAAATTAACACCATCATTATGGATGATTAGAACCGTATGGTTGAAGAAGGGAGTGAGCAGAGGATTATAGGGCCACATGAATCGGAAATAGAAACAAGATACAGCAGATGCTCATTGAATTTTGCCAGCGGAATGATCTGGTGGTGACCAACACCTGCTTAAAGAAAAGTAAGATCAGGTTATTCACATGAAAGAGCCCAGGAGACATAAGCAGGATACGACTAGACAACATACCTTTCAAACAGCGATTCAAGAATGTATTAAAGGCTGTGAAGACATTTCTGGGTGCTTTCATAGATTAGGGCGACAAAACTACTCGTGGCATACATTTAAACAAAACTGAAATGGAAAAGGAAAATAAACAAGTACAGTTGAGGTGGGACTTAGAAAAATTAGTAAGCAAGAGTGATAATGTAATAAATTCAATATAACATAAGTTAAGTGAGGTGGCAGCAGCGAGTATAATAATTGTGAAAGCAAAGTAGAACAGTGGTAAGAAGATTCTTTGAAGCTGCTAAATGACAATGTGGGAAAAGTGAAGAGGACTGCATTAAAGCTCTGTGTAGCAATAGAAATGCTTCAGAAAATGGAGGAAAGATGTAAATGGAAAAACGTCAAAAAAGAATAATAAATAAACTAAACAACGCGTTAAGGAAAGAAACAGACAAAGTGAGAAAGGCCTCTATAGAGAATATATACGATGAAATTATCTAACTGTAAATAAAAGGAAAGTATGACCTCATGTACCAGAAAGAAAAGAAACTTAGAAAGAATTAATACAAAGATGTGTTAACGATAGGAATAGATAACCCTGAATGTCAGGTGGTGATGGATCATAAAGAGGTTCTTACGATTTTAAAAATGATCTATAAAAAACTCTAATACAATGAAAATCGACCAGGGAACCAGGGACGAGGTAGAGGGAGATGAAAAGATCCCATCATTTCAATTAGTCAATTTGAGAGAGCCATTAAGGATATGCGAGGAAATAAAGCTGCTGGAGATGATGAAATACAAACTGTCCTGTAGGAAGTAGGAGATGACGGAATAACGGCTCTGACAAAACTTATAAATTAGTATTTATAGGCTTAAACATTTTGGTTTTAAAGAAAAAGGAGCTTACCAAGAAATGCTTTGACTACAAGACTATCTGACTCATCTCTAATGTGAGGTAAAATTGTATCAAGAATAAACAACAAACGACAGAGATATAAAATATAAATTGTAATAGAAGAAGACCAGCGATGCCATTAAGATGCTGTGAATAATTTCAGAGAGAATAAAATTGGAAGCAAGGAGTTGGAAAACATAGAGTGGTTCAAGTACCTGAAAAGTCTTATGACAAATGATGTATTCTTCACAAAGGAAATTAGGTCATGGATCAACATAGTCAAAGAAACTTTTAACAAGAAGGGTTTACTGGTGACCAGAAAGTTGAGTTTGTAAAAGAAGAAGAAACTGATTTAATACTACATTTGGAGCATCGCACTCTATGGAGCAGAATCTTGAATTTTTAGAAAAATTTAAAAGAATCACTTAGCTTTGAAATATGATGCTGAAGAAAAATTGATAAGATCAGGTGGTTAGAAAAGGTTAGAAATGAAAAAGTCCTAAAAGTATGGGTGAGAAGAAAAAAAAATGGATGTGATTCTTCGGTACAAAGCAAACTGGATTGGACAAATCCTCAGGAGGAACTGTCTTCTGCATAACGTCATCAAGGAAAGGTCAAGGGAAAGAGCAACTTAGGAAGAAGAAGGTTTCAAATATTTGATGACTTGAAGGAAATAAGAAAATTTTGGGAGTTTAAGGAGTAGGCATAGGATAGGGGTCATTGGTGGTCTAAGTTCACTGACAAAAGGAATGGACCTGTTGTAATCAGAACGTCTAATACTACTACTACTACTACTACTTCTTAATATTTGGAATAAAAGGTTAATCTTTAAACGAAATTTATCAAAATTCACGTGGAAGGACTGGGGATAAAAGGTGAAATATTAATACACTCTTCCGGGGTTTTAGCCCTGACCTCCACATAAAGATGAAACCAAACAAAACAAGACTCACATATTTGTCTGCGCGCTCACTGGCCCCTCTCTTCACGAATGAGTAGTTTTATTTATTTTGTATTTATTAACACTGCGTATTACTAACCGATAGGGTTATACGCTTAAGTACTAATTACGCTAATGTATTAGAAATTGGGAACAAATAATATATAGGAAGTGAACCCGCACTTTCGTGGAGGGAGAGTTGAAAAACATTTAGGAATAACCACCCCCACTACACCCGACCGAGATTCGAGCCTCAATCTACCCGTCCTCAGAAGTCTAGCTCAACTCTAATCTAGCACGTTAGCTAACTATGCCACCAAGGTGAGTAATGAGTTGTTAAAGTGGATGAATACATGTAAAAATAACCCTGCTACAATACCGAGTGGAATGGGCCAGATTTACCTGACCAACATATGTGATTCGTCCATTCCATTCGAGTTTAGCTAGATGCCATCCTGTATTTAGTGTAGCTCCACAATTGAGGAATACTCAATCTGACTATGAAACTGGCCCTGAGCCTGTGCGAATCCTCTGATCTCAATTTTGTATCAAATATAAATCTCTGCTAACTGTTTCGAGTCGAATACAAATCGAATCTCATGTATCAGACAAATTTATAATCGAGTCTAAATAGAATATCTTATCTAAAATTAATAATTTGAGTCAAATCCTATTCGAATCACATTATGCTCAACTATATTCTTCAAATCTAACTCTAGTTTAATTCTAAGTTTAAATCAAAGGGAATTGAATATTTTCTTTTACAAATAGTTTCAAATATCAATCGAATAATCTATTTTAGACTTACTATGATGATGGTTTAAATCAAATTTGTGTTGAATATCTTAAGTTTCCGAATATAGTCGAATTAAAAATATTTTAAAAAGAGTTGATTACCATTTTGGAAAAAAAATTACGTTTGTTTAAAGAATAGTAATCCATAGCATTAATTTCAATAGGCGAAAGATAAAATAAAGATCACACCTTTTTAATAAAAGAATAATGCAAAGGTTAATTAATATTTACAAAAAGGTAGGATTAGTAATATTTTTTCATTAAATTATATTCTTTGTTAAAAGCAATTATCAAAAATGTGATTCCTTCTACGACCTGATATTAAAGTAAATGTATCTATCTATTTACTCTAATAAGCAACTGATATTTGGTTTGATTATATTGCAGCAAGGCTGAATTATAAATTCGAATTTTGAGCTAAGCCCATCGAATCTGAATCTTGGATTCATTTATATTCATAATTTCGAATTGAATCCAAATAATTATAATACTAAACTTTGAAATTTTGTATCTTAGTAAGATTTGGATTTGGTAACACAATTTGGAAGGTTTTCACTCGACTCTTAGCAAAATTTACATTAGGATTTAATATTTTCAAGATTCACACTCGTATCTTAGTAATATTTAGAATCAGATTTAAAATTTCAAAGGTCTGCACAGGCTTAGTGTTTACATATGTATACCCAATATTATCTGTATGTACTAATATTCTATTAAAAATTATACTACAGCTTGCTTGTAATAATGGCGTATTTTGCAAGTTTAAGCTTAATTTGACACTCACGTACTTGAATGGTAGTATTTATAATGTGTACGTTGAATACAAATGTAGATACAAATTTAAATACCTAATTCCTTGAAGGTATGATTACAGAAATTCTTCTTATCAAAATTGAAAATATTAAAAAAATAGTGTTAGCTTTAATAGACAAAATAAATGCACCAATGGGCAGATGGTTATTGTATCAGTCTCCTCTAGTACTTTTTTTCTTGCATTGCGTCTCACTAACCGTTCGGTTTATACGTTTATGTACTATTTACGCTAATGGTTTTAAGGATTATTAAGTGAATATTTGGAGGAAGTGTATCCGCACTTTCTTCGAGGGAGAGTGCAAAACAGTTTTGGCTCTGTATACCGGACCAAGATTCAAACCTCAATCTCCCCATCATCGGATGTATAGTTTACAATGAGAGTAGTACGTTAGACCATGTGGTCATCAAAGTGGGTCTGCTCTGGTATTACTTACCAGTGATGGTGAGACTGGGGCTCAGATCCTAGTAGTGTGTCTTAAGTTATTTTTTTCCTAAATAATTTACTAGTATTCTCTCTTCATGCAAATGTTGTTACACTTACTTTAAGTCCGACCATATACATACTTTTACACCCCTACACTTTGAGTGTAAATATGCGGTTAGTGATATGTGGTACTCGCATAAAAACTGCACATTTTTGTTACTTTGCATGTTTTAACTTCCTGAATGCAAAAAAGGCCTATGTACACATTCAATGTGTCAAAGTTTAATATCACAACAGTGACATTATTTTTTTCTATGATGTAGGGAAACAACTTCTTTTTTTATCTTCTTTGCTGGAAGTATTCAACCAAAAGAACATATAGGATAGTTAAGGGACAAAAATATAATTTGGTGGCAGGGGTATAGGGTGCCAGGAAGGGTTTTTCTATTAAAAGGAAGGGGGAAAGGTTCTTGGTAAACTCCACTGCAACATCAACAGAAACAAAAGCAACTACATGGGACCATTTTCTGAGAGAAATGGTCCGGATAAGATTTGATTTCACAAACAACGGAACGTAGCCAAGATGCATGATGATCTAAGGATGAGGGGAAGTAGAATGTGCACTTTACTCCCCAACCCCTCTTCCTTCCACAGTTTGTTCTTTATTTCTTGGAGAGATAAATAACCTCTTAGGGCTAAAAGAAAACAACCATTAGAGAAAAATCAATGCAGAAAATGTAGCAACATTAATTACATCTATTAATTTAATTTTTTTAAATAAAAATTAATCAGATATTAAAACATATTGAAAGCTATGAATAGGAATATATTAACTGTTTCATAACTTATTTTATTTCACAGTTTTTTTAATTGTTTATATTAATATTAATCCTGTAATTAAAACACTGCGTCTGTCCATAGTTTTTCTCATACTTTTAGATAAGTTGTAAAAAAACACCTTGGTTGTGTAGTTAGTTAATGTGATAGATTTGTGTTGAGCTAAATTGCCAAGGGCGGGGAGAACAATGTTCGAATCTCACTCGAGTGGCCTGGGGGTAGTTTTCCTAAATGTTTTTCCACTCTCACTCCATGAAAATGTGTATTTATTTTCTTTATATTTAACCTTCCGAATTTTTAGACCATTATAGTAGTTAATACTTAAGCGTATAGCCTGAATGGATGGTAAAACGCGGTGCTAAGTATTATTATTATTTTTATAAGTTGCATAAAACTTCGCATAACTACCTCCTAAAGTGTTAAAGCTGAAGTTTTTTGAAAGGGGTGCACCAAAAGACACTGCAATCACTTGTGTTTATCTATCCAGAGTTTTTCTCAATCTTTTTGATAAAGTACATTAATATGCTCGACTCTGTCAGAGACTTGCTTTCACCTATTAAAAAATAATTTTACAAGCAGGTCATATTATAGCTACATGCATTTGTATATACACACATAGTTATAATATATTCATAGAGATTGGTGATGTTCATTTTGAAGAAGTTGATAAGTTCATAATTTGGGACAGGAAGGAATAAAATCTAAGGGGAGGTCAAACACAGAATTCACTGAGGCAATAATTCTTGCTATTATTCAGATTTTAATAATCTGTTTTAACCTCGTCTACTGTCTCAAAATATTAAGTTTAGAATATAAATAATAATTATCATATTTGTTGTTTTTTCTACGGATATGAAGCACACTGTGTACCTACAGAATAAGTTGAGAGCTTTCTTGAACATAGTTCTGAGAAATATATTTTGGTCTAAGAAGGATCAAAAAATGGGAGAATGTAAAATGTTACATAATAAAAACCTATTGGCTTGTATAAATCCCTAAACTTACCAAGTAAAATCAAAGCACGCCGGATTAATTGGGGAGATCATGTGACACGTATGGGCAAGAATGTACACAGCATTTTAACTGGGAAACCTGAGGATACAAAACAACACCTTGGAAGACTAAGACGTTGATAGGAAGATAACATTAAAATAGTTTTGAGGTAGAGTATCAAATGTAGTGATGGAGATTGATTTGGTTGCATCTCCTGGTGATTAAAACATTGCATCTCATTTAACTCCTCCCCACCCCTTCAATTTAGCCCTCATTTTATGACGCGACTTCATTATTAGAAAACTTTCATTCATTAAAAAAGAGGGTTAGCATTATTTATTTAATACAAAAACTTTTTTTATATAAATTAATGTTAAATACGTGATTAATATTATGGTTTTCTAATGTGTTTAATTATTAATTGGTAACATCTTTAAGAAAATAATTAAAAATGATAGGACTGGGGTAAATGGCTGGTATAAGTAAAATTAAATTTTACAAAAAAACAAACAAAAAGAGATTTAAAAATATTCAAATATTCATAGTCTTTTACAAAAATTCTAAAACTTATTTCTTCAAAGTTTTAATTCCGCAACTGAATCGGTGATAAAATAATAATCTGTTTCCTTAGCCTTATTAGGCAATAATAATAATTGTATAGGCACTGATAAATAAATTACGTTAAATGCCCACGATTTTATGTAAACAAACTAATATATTTCCACGATACTCATTAATAACAAGTATTATTAACATAAATTGACACTGGAAGAGGAAAGAAGAAAATACCATTTATACAAAAACACGGCACGTAAAGAAAATCTTATCACTGGATACCGTTTTTTTTGTTATATATTTTAATCCTTCCTTTTAGAGATGTGAAAAGCAAAATATCAGTGAATTTGGTTGTTTGGGACTGTATTTTGAATTTGAATTTGACATATTCTTACATATTTTACTGTATTCTCCATATTTTATAGGATATTAAATAAAATTACATGTTTTGCCATGGTATTATTTTTATGTCATTTTTAGGGTGAATGTAATTAATGATGTGTCACTAATTTTCATGTAACCTGTAAAATAATACAGAAATGTTTGCAGTAAAGGATGGCAGTGAAACAAATCTAAGTCACCTGCTCTAGCTCATCAGAGAGGATTGCAGTTGCTGTAACGTAACATTGTGTCTGAAGTTTCTAGTTCTGTCAAGGGGAGATAATGTGGTGTTGCCAAATAGTGGCGTCATCAGCAGGTTTATCGCGTGACATGTCAGTTTGTAGACACAAGTCAACGTGTAAAAATAATATTTATTGGATCTAATTAACAATTTTTCCATTGTTCTATAATCAGGAGAGTTAACAGATAATAGGCGGTAAGGCAAAGAACAAATGACGAAAACGGAACCCAAAATCAACTAAGCAAATGTAATTTAAAGTCCATCACAATAAAATTGCTCGAGAAATAGTCATTTAAAAAGCAGCAAAGCTCAACCATGTATTTACGCCCAAGAGTAATATTAATATAATACCAACTTAGTATGGCGAAACCACACAATTTGCCTCAAAACGAATAGAAGGAATTCTAGCAAACTGACTTTAAAAATTCTAAAGTGGTCTGACGGTAATTTTTTTCAAAGAGACGGCAACGGTGGTGATTTAATTAAAAGTATGTAATATTCGTATTATTTATAAAAATCAGTTATAATATAATATCATTCATTTTAAGTTTCTTATTAATTGGAAATATAAGTACTGTAAAATATATTAATAATGCAATACAACTCGTTAAAAAAGTATTTGCACGTTAATATATTTAGAAAAAAGTTTTTTTATTACTTCTTTCAGAAATTGCAGCCATAAAATAAATTTTAATTCAATATTATTATTATGTATCATCAAAATAAGGAATGAAGGTTTATTCCAAGTTACATATTTTCACACTATAACATATTTTACTAAATATTTTATTTGATCTTGCCATGTAATTTTGAACTGTACACACTTTGTAAATTGATACTAAATAAAAATCCTGGTTCTACTTATCATTAATCAAAAGTGAACTAAACTGTTCATGCAAAATGGTCTGTTTTATAAAATACTCTTGACACCCGTTCCATAACATTCAGCTCTCCCCAACCAGCTATAAAAGAGAATTGAACTGTCTGGAACAGTCGATACCCTTCTAGAACTTAGAAAAAACACTTAGACGTATGAGGTTGTGTCATTTTCTGAATCATTATTACTACTAGGTACAGTGAAATCTCTTAAAAGTGAATACATTATGTTATAAAATATAATTATAATGAGGTGTAATTTATTTGGATTTTTTTTTTGTAATCATACTTTTATAATGCAGTTAAATCTATATGAACCTATAAACTGTGAGCAATAATTAAAACAATCCAATCACAACACTGTGCAGTATTGTATGAAAGATAATTTATGACTAATTAATACATATCATAAAAGGGTAGCATGCACTTTGCGTGATATTCTCATTAAGGTATGATATAATTATTCAAACCTCTTAAAAGATAATCTCTTAAGAACATTTATTATTTAAACTCTAATCAATCCATTCATCTTTAAAAGTATCGTCGATTTCAAACGTTTAGTGACTCTCTTACCTGGATTGATTTGTATGGAAACAAGGAAAATGAAGAGGGAGAACCCAAATTGGGAATATTTTCCAGGTCAATACGATATGCCATAGTGTGCACCTAGCTTTAGACCACGCGATAAAAGATACGGATATATAATATTTATGAGTTAATAGATTTCAAGCAAGATTTAATCAATTTAAAAATACTTTTCACGTCCATTTCCAAATGCATTCCTACTTATAGGTGTATATTAAAATAAAACCACATGTATAATTTCGGAACTAAAAGATTTATAAAATATATAACAATATTTTTCCCCTCGTTAAATGTTTATAATATACCCCTCATAAACCCCCTCCATGTCTCATAATTCCCTCTTCCTCACGCACAATAAATACCGTCTAAGCCGTTTAGTAATTGAATTTAATTTCTAATATAATATATAAATAAAATTTAGTTAACGGTTATATTACGATTAATTGCATGAATATGGACAAGCAGTTGGTCCAAGTCTCTGATTTTAAGGAACTTGGTTTGATAATAAGTGAAGCATTAAAACTGGTTACTCATGCCATTTAACTGCTGGCCTATTTAATTGAGATCATCATATTCCTAATCCTAATATTGAATGCTTAATATTTTCTCTCTTGGGATTATATGCTTTTTTGACATTTATATCTTAAATAACTAAGTTCATATTGATATTAAGAAAAAAGAAAATCATCTTGAATAAGATAGGATACTTTTATATCCGTATGATATATTACATTAATCTTACATAAATGGTAAGGCCAACACCGTGAATCTTATGTCAAAAAGGCCAACTCCAGGTATTATGTTTGATCCAAGGTCTTTCTTAAAATATAATTGATTATTTGTGAATTGTTGTATCCAATTGCCATGATATTAAAGTTCTTGGTTCTAAGAGCAGGTATTTCATTCGTTTTATAATAGATTTTCTAGGTTTAGCCATATTGAAGTCACGTATATTATACTCCTTTATTTAACACGTAAGCTTATCTACTGTACCTAGGTTGAATAAACTACAAATATGAACGCACTTTAAAGGAGTGGGTTTATTTTTGTTTAGGTTGTCAATGATGATAGGTTGGAGCTAAAATCTCAACCCGGTATATTTAACAAAATTGTTTTAACTCTCTCCCTCTATAACAATCTAGTATAATTACTCAAAATACTACTTGCCCCATCCATACCAAATTTGTGTTAACATGTGAATAGCTCATAGGGAGGAAAGGAAACGGATAAAATAATATGAATAAATAGTATGGGGCTCCACACGGACTTTCTCGATCTATTGTTTTAAAATGGAAATAATTACTCAAAACTCGTAAAATCTGTGAATCAAAATATTATACACTACCAAGAATAAATTGCCCTAATCTTATATAACACATTATTGAGTCGTGGTTTTAAATTTTATAATTTAATTTTTCAAGAATTTATGTCTTCAATTGTATGTTTGGACCCATAAAAACGATCAATATTTGGTCCACAAGGGTCAACACTTCGTATTAAAATTTCGACTTCCGGTTAAAATTTTCAACATTTTATTAAGTGTTGCACAACTTCATGTCATCGCAATTATATTAAATTCCTCATTTATAAATTTTGACCAATAAAAAATTTAAATATTGACTATTGAGGGTAAAATGAAGGAGGGGTTAAATGAAGGAGATAGATTAATGTTAAACAAACATTTTTCCTAAGAGGCTTAAGGAAAAATAACATAAACTTTGTGAGAAACTTACTTATATTTAATTACTCTATGGCATTGGAGAATTATTGCGTTAAAACCCAAGTAGTATATATTTACAACTAAAGCTCACAAAATTGTATTAATATATTTGCCAATATCTAAGAAACTGTTGGTTTTATAAAAATATATATCACATAAAGGCTTTTTATTTTTAATAGTACTACAATTTCGCAATGATAAGTTATTTAGTATCTCAAATAGTTGTGGAGATATGTAAATTTCAGCTTCTGTAAAGTACCCTAAAATTCAATTTCACGAGAAAATGAAAATGGTCAGTTTATTTATAATTTTAATCAACGCCCAGATACGAATTTTAATCAAAATCGTTAGAGCTTATATTGAGAAAAAATATTCTTTCTCTATTCTTTCTTTACTAAACTACTCTTAATTTTAAATTTAAACAGACACACAGACAGATGGCATTGCATTAACCACTTTTTAGGGTTCGTCGACTTTCATCGTTGAATGTATACATTCAACGCTTTCATCAACATTTCAGATGAGGTTTTTTACGGTCGCAATACTTTAACTAAGTGTTCAAAAAGTTAAAAAATAAATATATTTGCATATAGCTTGAAAGTTATTGGTTTTATAAAAATATGCTTCGATTAAAATATTTATATTATAAATAAATATACATATTTGTAATGCACAGTAATTTCATTTCTTAAATAATTTCGGAGATATGATACAAAATTAGAATTTACGCAAAATACCGGAGCTCTTAAAGTTATTGTCCTGAAATATTGAGAGTAGCTATTTTGTTTGGAATATTTATAAATGTTTAGAAATGAAGTTTAAACAAAATAGTTTGAACCAATTTTGAGAAAATCGACTTTTTCTCTTTTTGACCTTCAGTAAACTCCCCTTATTTTTAGGGTTGGATATTCAATTCCAAAAATCCTTCGGGGCAACCCAATGAAAACCCTAGATACCAGGTTTTAGCCCTATCGGTAAATTAGTTTAGGCTTTAGTTGGAGGTACAGATAGAAAGACAGACAGACGGAAATTCAAAAACAATTTTTTAGAATTCTGGGAGTCACGAAATGTCTAGATTCATCAAAATTTTGAGTTCAATTTTTTTGAAGATCCCAATACTTTCTATACCTGTAATATAGCGAGAAAGTAAAAATAAATAAGACTGTCTTGCAAACCTCGAACTGAATGACTTGAGGCCATGATATACAATTCCCCCCTGTACTCTATCACTCCCCTTCGCTCTTCCGATCCCACGTCATGACACACTACCCCTTAATGTGACACCTTCCCCAAATCCACCCCCACCCTCACTAACCCCATCCTCTTAACCCTAAATTACCATGTGATTTACTGTTCCGAGTAACGACCGCAACACTGCTGCCCACTACGAAGAGAGAGGGTGCTATGAACGGGTTTATAGGAAAGGGGGTGGGATGGTTAAAAGGGGTGTCAGGGAAAGGGGTAAAGGGGGGGGGGTCTGATACCATTTTGACACCAGGTTAGGTTACGCCAGCTGGACTAGTTCACTTGTGGTATTTGACAGCTCAACTCCCTCGCTTGAAACCATAAATACGTACCCACGATGCTTGTAAACGTGTGTATATCAGTCAAATGGAGCTGTTGATTTAAACCACAACTGCACTACCGAACACAACTCAGTATGTTTTCAACCATGCTTAATATAAATATAGCAATTATTTGTTGGAATATTATCCCTAAGCGTATCGGAGAAGACCAATAAAATATAACTAAGAACATGATCATTTGTTGTATTCACAATTTTCCAGAAACTATAATGCTTTTACTGTGAGCAAAATATTACTCGTATTCAAGTGGTAGATTACATTGTTTCGCGGTAATTTGTGTTTTTCTATGATTACTGTTTGTTTTGTCTTACGTCAGGTCCATTTCTTTGGTCAACGATCTTAAACCATCTGTCATGCCTCCTCCTTCAGGTACCAGAATTGTCTTGGTTTTTTTAAAGCCATTTAATATTTGAAACCTGCTTCCCTCAGAGCTCCTCTTTTCTTCAACCATTTATTCTATGACGTCATGCAGAAGACACGAAAGTATGTGTCTGATCCAGTTTATTTGTACCGAATAGTCATATCTTAAATTGTTCTCTTCTCACCTACTCTTCTTAGAACTACTTCATTTGTCACCTCATCTATCCACCTGATCTTCTCAAGTCTTCTCTAGCAGCTGATTTCAAAGCTCTGCAAGTATTTATTTTCCATCATCCTAAAAATCCAAGTTTCTGTTCCAAACAGCATTAACTACTGGTTTATCATTATTTATTTTTACAGCAAAGCTGAGAAAAGGAAATAATATTTTAAGCTTGTGGTTAAATGACCTAAGTTCACAAATATTACAGTATTATTTTTAGTATTTCGTTAAATTCCCTTTGTTGCCCTCTTTTTACCAAACACAATAAAACCTCTGTTTTCCCTGTTCTTCCCAGTTTTCTAAGTGCATGGCAACCCTGCGTAAAGCAATCTGCAAAGTCTAAATACTTGCAGCACAAAATACGGACTCGGTCATGTGACTAACTATATTCGTAAACTCATAACCATACGAATCGTATATTGTACTTATATATTCCAATGGTTCTAAATAATTTTAGAAAAATTTAAAGTGTAAATTGTTTACTATCATTATCACTAACTTTTTTAAATTTTTCTTGCAGCTCATTATGTTTGCTGTACTGTGCCTATTAGGCAGATCAATTTGTTGCTACAATTTAATTTTCATAGGAATTATACTACAATCCAGTTTTATTTGAAGAAGCTTGTAGGACACAATTCATCAAAATGCTCCTACAGACCAGTTTTCTTAAGAATAACATTATATTACAGATATACATGCTATTACAGCCAAGATTTAATAGGAATAATCTTATATTATGTGATATCAATTTGATATATAGTCCATACAGTCCAGTTTTAATAGGACGAATATTGTTTGATATATATAAATATAATCCAACCCACTTTAGTGGTAAAATGGTCTAAGCTCTCAGCCGTTAATCCCACAATAGACTGGACTGACACTGACGGGGAGATCGGTGTTAGATTCCCAGTTGGATGTAATGTACTGAGGGTGATTTTTACTAAATGTTTTTCCACTATATTTACATACAAGTGCTGGTACACTTCCAATTAATTCGACCCTCCTAATCCCTAACACATAAGTATAATGAGTATTCAAACTTGTAGCCCGAACGGATTATAGGATGTGGTTTTAAAAATAATACAGTCCAATTTGTATAGGAAATATCTTATATCCTATGACAAATCGAAATGTTTTTATAATCCAGTTTTCGTAAAAATAACCTTATATGAAGAATCTAAGTATTACTACACTCAATCGTTCATGTTAAGAATTTTTTATATGACAGATCGATGTTATTATAGTCAAATTCTCATAGGAATAACCTTATATGACAGGTATATATGTTACTACAGTGCAGTTTTCAGAAGAAGAACGTTATTGGCCCGCTAAAAAACAGTTTCTATTTATATTTTCACGTATTCATACATTAGGTCATGTGAACTTCAACTGTATTTTGATATTATCGATATAAATAATATAGAGAAATATTATAAATTTCAGACACCAACAATTATTTGGTATTATCTAAAAGTTTTTTCTACCAAAATCTCACTTTATATTTAATTGCATAATACGTTTGTAGGTATAGTTATGTGTTAAACAGATATAACCGTTAGTCAATTCTTAAATATCTAAGATAGAGTTACAGTGATATTTTGTAAATGTCAATCACTTAAAATGTTTGAGTTACTTATACTAAAGTATTCTCCATACCTTAATTTTAATATGGTGTGCTGAACTATACCTGTACATGTACCAGTTTAGCATGGAGTTTGCCCTGGCATTGTTCACGATATCGGCCCAAAACACTGGTCATTCAGCGCCCGTCCGATAAGGCAGTAATCCCTAGGGAGCACCCCCTCACCGACCCATCCCGACTCCATACGCATCATGACCAACATAACTTCTATTATGATGTCATTTGGCCGGAATGGGTAAGAGCTTGTTTGGGTAGTGGAAGGGGAGGGGAGGGGAAAGGAAATCAGGTAATTGACTATACAATTAAAACAGAGGCTAGTGAAATGTTGGTAGAGCGGTGGTAAAATATGTGGGGATTCATTTTCCCATGAGTGGTAGATTTCACAAATACGTTTCGTCAAAAAGTAAGATGGGGGTGTAAAGAATGAGAGTAAAGGGTAGGGTTTTTGTAGTTTTAGAGAAAAAACAGTTTTTGTCGGAAATAAATAAACTGTTGTTCCGGTATAAACATATACTCTAGATTTTTTTTTACATGGTTTTCTCAAACGTTCTTGAATTTCTGTAAAGGGTGTCCTGGAATTTAAGGAAAACCTTTTCTCTTCTTTTAAAAGTTTTAGAATGTTTTTTTTAAATACATTCTGGCTAAACAATATTTTTTTGCTATAAAAACTGCAGAAACATGGCCATTAGCTAGCGTTCACTACTTCCTAATTTTGAAATAAATTTGCTTGGATTAAATTATTAATTAAAATAGAATAGGAAGGCAAACCTGATATAAAACTTTTGTATTGTTTAAATAAAATAATACGTGACGATAATTTTAGACAAATCTCATTTTCTATTAGTTACAAAACTATATAATTTATATTTTAAAATTTTAAGAAATAAATAGTGGCAACAAGGTATTCACTGACTCGTGGCTAAAACATTGCAACTTTTACTTATATTCTCATATTTCTGTTCATTACGTAGAGCAAATAAGATCACAGCCGTTAAACTCCTTTCCAGACACTCTAAACACAAAAGGAGAAAATCTGCCCGATTTCCAAGCTTGGTAGACAGCACCATCGAAGACAAAATATATCTTAAAGGTAATAATATATAAATGCTCACCATTGCTCTTTATTGAAAAGCTGTGCTTTAATTTGAAAGTTTAGCGCAGTAAAGTGTATAGTCTGATTATGTAATAAGGCTTACTGTCAGAAATCTAAATAAATCTTCATTAAACCCTTGAAAATGTAACAAAAATATTTTATTCAAGAAAAATAAATGTAATCGAGACAATACTATGCTAAGCTAGTAAATATAAATATAAACCCCTCCACTCGAACATATATATATAAACATCATATTGCTTCTATTTCCAAGGGGCCTAGAAAAAGTAAAAAAAAAACTTATTGATATGTAAAAACTTGAATTTTGTTTAGGCAAACCAAAAATCTAAAAATAAACGAATGCCAAACTAAAGATTGTCTAAAGATTGATCTCGAGCGTTGCAATAACAAAGCGAGTATTAGAAGGATTAATTAGTTCCTCTAGCATCAACATAACAATTAAAAAAATTTTAAATTCTTGCAATATTGCTCGATTAACTGTGATGTTCTTTGGAAAAAACATTAAGATTAATATTCCATATGTTTCTGTAACATTGTCAGGGCTCCTACATGTGTGGTGCTACCATTGCCATGACAACGGAGCCCATGGGTTAAGGGAGCCCAAAAACGAGATAAAATAGTGATTAAAAACACAACATTTATAATAGTTGTGACAATTTTGAATAACTTTTTCACGTGTCAAATAAAAATGTAAAAAACCACTAAGTAGGTAGTTGTAGACTACCAATGATAGTACAGTACTGTGTATATTATTATTATTATTATTATTATTATTATTAGCACCGCGTCTTACTACCCATTCGGGTTATACGCACTTAGGCTAATGTGTAATGGTAGGGTGATTGTGAGATGAAATGAAGGACCTACAGTTTAACGTGGAATCCGAACCACGGTGGAGGCCTGGCATTCCCCACATTCACAATATGTCTTGTCAGAGGTGAAGGAAGGGTTTGGTAATCAGTGTATAGTATTATATCTGACACGCAACGTGCCTTCGACGGTCAATGTTGCTAATTGTAGTCTCCCTTTCCCCTCCCTCCAGCCCTCCTAACCATGCTCAGATACACGCGTGACGCATAAGTTATTATGAATCACTCAGTGTCCAGTGACAGATGAGGCGTGCTTTGTTTGTCAGTTTGTGCGAGATTGTTTTTGCGTTAAGCAGTGGGTTACTTGTTCTTTTCGATTTCAGTTATTAATTGTACTATTTTGAAATCCTAAAGCTACTATCACACGACACTTGCTTGTACTAGAAATCAAATGTGCTAGCAAGCGCCTAGATATCTGTATACTAGCTAGTACAATAGACATGGGACTAGAATATGCACACGCTGCTAGTTTGGTACTAGGTTCTACTGCAAATATTTATGGAACGTCAGAGATTAATTTTGGGTGCGGCAGCTGCATTAATTATTGATAATGATATTGAAAATTAATAGAGGGAGCGTAGGAAAAGAATATGGACACGATACTGGCTGGAAAGACGAAATAATGATCGCGGGACGCTAAAAATGATACATTCAGAGATTAGGTATAATGTATTTGGGGTGACACTAACGTTTAGTATCTCCCTAAATTTGTATTCATTTATTTACGATATTGTCAGAGGCCCCTATGCCCAAGGGTTTTCGAGTAACGTATCCTTGATATACAAATGTTATTTTTTTTTAGGTCTATACACACTTTATATTCTAAAAAAAACCACCCAAGTTTGGCATGCTATCAAGTTTATTTAGATTAATATTGAGTCTGGATCACAGTTTGTCGTTTTGAGATGTCATGTGACTCCTCCTTAACAAAAAGGGGAATAAAATAGGAGGTCCAAATAACAAAATTAAACGGGGATAAACAAAAGGGGCAATAGGAAGGAGTTATAGGAATTCTGTGTTTGTAATATCTGAGTTCGAATATTCTAGACTCAGATCTCGCAACTCACACCAGTTTCGGAAGTTGATAACGTGAATGGTTAACCTCATAGAAAACATAAAAAAGGGATTCCTCTCAGTGTTAAAAATAAATCATATGTTACCCAACTTAAGGGATATGGTACATCAACTAACTGAATAAAGCGTGAAGCGACTTCAAGTTCATTTTATTATTATTATTATTATTATTATTATTATTATTATTATTATTATTATTATTACCGCGTCTTACTACCAGTTCGGGTTATACGCACTTACGCTAATGTGTAATGGTAGGGTGATAGTGAGATGAAATGGAGGTCCCACAGTTTAACGTGGAATCCGAACCACGGTGGAGACCTGGCATTCCTCACATTCACAAGATGTCTTGTCAGAGGTGAAGGAAGGGTTTGGTAATCAGATAAATCTTTGCCGGGACTTCATTTTATTAAATAAGACATTTTTTTATTAAGAAAATCATATATAAAAGATTATCTGAAATGATCATTTGAAATTTACAAAATTTTATAACAAGCCGTGATGTCAATCATCAGATATTAGGCGAAGTTTAAATAAAGGTAATGACAATTCATATAGATACATATATTTTTGGACGCCATCAATAAAGAATAAAACAATAAAAAAAGGCATTAGCCCTGAAATAATATTATCAATAGATATCGAATCCAAATTGCATTTTCTAGACGTAACAAAGATCGCGAAAAATTTATCTTCACTAAGTTTATTAAAGTAATTAAACTATAAGAAGTCTTAAAAAATATATTGACCTACATCCCAATAGTATTAACGCAAAAAAAATGTCCTAGTCATAACACAATATTTACTTTAGAATTAAACAGTTTTTGTAAGATATTTACCATTAAACCAAAAAAGTTGTTCAAAACAATCAATCTTGATCCTATTAGCTCTAACGCAAAAAATGTTAAAGTCATAACACAATATTTACTTTAGAATTAAACAGTTCTTCTAAGATATTTACCAATTAACCATAAAAGTTGTTCAAAACAATCAATCTAGTTCCTATTAGCTCTAACGCAAAAAATGTCAAAGTCATAACACAATATTTACTTTAGAATTAAACATTTCTTGTAAGATATTTACCATTAAACCATAATAGTTGTTCAAAACAATCAATCTACAATCTATATCCTACTAGCAATAACGCAAAGAATGTCAAATTCATATCACAATATTTGCTTTAGAATTAAATACTTTATTTTTAATGTAGAATAATAAGCTAAATATTGACGACGTCATAGCCAAAATAATCCTTCAGAAATTAAGATAAACTCAAGGCGTTACAAAGAACCTAATTCAATACTGACTAAATCGATATTCATAAATTAGATATACGAAATAAATAAATATTTCCATTTCAATATTCACCATCATATTTACTAAAAGGCCGAAAGAGAATTTGGAAAAAGAATTATTAGATTCAATTTAAGAAATGTATAAAGAAAATTAATTAGCAAGCCAAAAGGAATTTATATATTACATTTTATAACTCTCAAGCCGGAGCTTCTCCTTGCCTCAAATATGATAAAGTCAAGAGTGACGACTGGTTGCCCAGCCGCCACTATATATACAACACAACCCTGAGACATAGGATGACGGGAAAATGGGTGGGGGAGAAAGTGCTGGAACATTCGGGAAACAAATATGCGCATAACTAAACTTCCACAGACATCTCGGCTTTTCCAGGTCGTCCTAAATGTGTACGAGTGAACTGTCTTTGCCGCTAGAGTCTTTGTAGCTCAAGTTCTTTGGGTTC
This sequence comes from Timema californicum, assembly GCA_902141385.1. NCBI lineage: Eukaryota > Metazoa > Arthropoda > Insecta > Phasmatodea > Timematidae > Timema > Timema californicum. The sequence goes on from CABFOW010003470.1 coordinate 30,777, forward strand.
ATTTTCACCACAAGCGATCAGTTTTATTTATGTTGATGGAGAGTGCGGTTGTATTGTGCTTGCATGTGGAAAGCCGTGCGATGGGGTGAGTACCGAGATTTTTTTGTTTTGTTTACTTCTTGTGGCCCAATACTACAAATGGTTTTAGTTAAATATATTGTCATATTGTGGCAATATGGCAAAATATAAACAAGGATGCTTAGGATAATTTTCTGCCAACAACAAAATCACATCCGATGACCATGTTGGCGCCATTTATACCATTTCTCTACACTCAGTCTCAGCACGCATTGAATGGTCGCATTACATAGACTAGTGTCGGAACTAGTACTAAAATAGTGCCTTTTTTATCATCACAACTAGTATGGTAGCCAGTACCAAGAGGCAGAACCAGTATACTTTTTGTGATTCACACGACGCTAGTTGATGACGTGCTAGTTAGTTCTAGCTATCACACTGGATTTCAAGTACGAGCTAGGGTTGTGTGATACGGCTCTATATGAAAATTTAATATTATTATTATTGTCTTTTATAGTGAGTTTACGAGTAATTTCAAACATAAATCTGGAGTTCAAAAACAAATGTTGAAAGCAATTAAAGAAGCAACAGGTGCTGTAGGATGGCAGAGTATTACAAAGTTTTTTTTTAAAGCTATGACAATGATGACCATCCTTTCTTTGTTGAAGATGGAATTATTGAAAGTGAAAGTTTACTTCCTTGTAAGACAAATTATTCTGATACGTTGATTGTGTCAAATGAACCGACCTAAACCAACGACGATACAGGCATGACTTCCCCTCTGCTTCAGGTAGGAAAAATTTTAGACCCTGTAAATAAGAATAATAATTGTCTAAGTGACAACGACGGGACTGGTGAGATTTGTAGCAATGATAACAAATTCTTGGATTTTACCAATCCAGGTACATGGCCAAATATAATTATTGACATTAATTGGCAGAATATTGTCTCTCAAAATAATATCAAATTTGAGAAATTATTTAAGCATTCCCGAAGGATAAACCAGGAAAACTGTTCCCTAACTATATTCTCAATTCTAAATCTGCAAACAATCGAGAGCAGTACCCCATAGATTGGTTAATATGGAGCTATTCAAAACAGACACTTCATTGGCTTTCATGTACTCTATTTGCTACTACCCCAAAACGAAGCAAATTGGCAAACAAAGGGTTTTCGCCAGCTCAATTCGCGTGGAAACTTCCAGAACAGGAAAACATCGCTGATTATCGAGAGTGCTATTGTAATTTGAAATCCCTCCAACAATTAATAAATTCCAAAGGTGTTGATAATTGTGTTCAAAAACAAATTTTAAATGAATCAGAAAAAAATTAAGGTAATTTTACAAAGAATATTTGACTTAGCACTGTTTATAGAATCAAGGGGGTCGCCTTTCCAAGAGGATAATACATCGATTGGTGATGTAAATAATATAAACTTTCTCGGAACCTTGGACTTAATTGAGAAATATGACGGAGTTACAAGGGAGAACTTGGTTAAGGTAAAAACTCTTCAACTACAAGGAAAAATCATGAAAGGTGAAGCTCACTTCTTATCTTGGATGAGTCATAGTGAGTCAGTTCCACTTTGCGGTAAAAAAAAAGTGTTAAAAGTTATACTTGAAGAAAGGCATGAAACGATTTACTATAGGTTTATCGTTGATGAAACTCCTGATGTGTCGCATCAAGAATAGAAAGTATTTATTTTTAGAGATGTCACTCATACCAAAGATTAAAGCAATACGATATTTAGGTTTTTAAACACTTCATATTTAAAAATTTAAGACAAATTCGTTTTAAGCAATTTTAGAAAATGTTGATATTTACAAACATCACTAATCAGAAAACCACCCATAATTTTAAGGCCAGAGTCAACATAAAAAAAATCCTCATAGCAACTATACAAATTTTGTAAAATCGAGATTACTTAGAATGTATTTTCCTAAATATATTTCCGCGCTACCTGCATTAAAATGCGTGTACACTTCCTCTAAACTCTTCCATACCCCATTAGTATGTATAACTGATAACCTGGAGCCATAGCAAATGTGCTGACAAACAAAATATCCAAATATTTAATCATATCGCATTTTATCTGTAATAATTTACGCATGAGAAATATTCAAACCATTTAAAAATAGGAGATACAGTCTCGAATGTAAAAATGTATAGGTTTAACATGAATTATATAAAAGGACAAACGGTGTTTACAAATAAACAATACAGGCATATGTAGAATTCAAATTTTAAAAAAATTAGTAACTCAAGTTTTTGATCTACATAAGTGGGTATGTTCATAATATCTCATTTACCAGGGATGAGTGTATTAGAACTCAATTTTCAAAATTTGAGCTGCTTATATCTAAAAAACAATTGGTTTAATAAAAGTTATTTCAATTAAAAGTTTTTTATCATCAACATTCCTACAACACTGCAACGATCAGTTTTTTTTGTTTCTAAATACGTTATTGCGTGGAGATATGCAATAATAATCCAAACTTAGGATATGCGCTTATGTTAATATAACTTCTAAATTATTTTACAGGGGAAATGAGATACTGCATTTTGTTTGAAATGTTAAAGTTTGACTAAAAATAAATTTTAATCTAAATCATTAGAGATAATTTCAAAAATTATGTATACATATTTCTACAGCCTAAAGTAAGCTACCTTTAACTAAAGGGTCCAATCGATAATTTCAAAAATAAAACCTTGAGAAAACGTATGCAATTCCTACATACCAAGTTTAATTCCAACGGATAAAATGTCTTGGGCTCGTAGCCAATGGATAAATACACAGTCAAACGGTATTGGGAAAACCACTTTTTAGACTACAGAGTTTCAAGAAACGTCAATATTTGTCAAAATCTCAATTTATATTTTTTGATAATCGTAATACTTCCTTATTATAGAGATCACAACAAGTAAAATTGATAAAAAGAATGTTAAAGAGTGGATGTTTCGAATGTGTAATACTTGTTTTGTGTACAGTGATATTGTTAAAAAAAATCAGTTTAGTTCATGTCAAAATTACTAAAAAATATATATAAAACGCTCTCTCATTTCAACCTTATCTCTAGACAAATTCTTAAATTAAAACGAATACTTATCACATCAACTTTAGAGACTGATTTTTTTAAATCGTTTGATGTCTTACAACTTTGTTGGATTATATCTTTAAATTCGCCCTCTGTGTTTCTCATAAAAGGTGCCCGGAAAGTGTAAATTGGTTTTTCCACGTTGACAGCTTTACTAACTTGCGATCCTTTGCAAGATCCACATTGCCATTCCTCCACCACCTTTTACCCAACCTCCCACTTCCTCGACCCGATGTATTTCAACAAGTCTAGACTGCAAGGGGTAAACTGTGATGTCTTCTTGCTTTGCATGATATAGAGCCACAACTCTGACAGTAGACGCTTTCTTAAGACGAGCATGTAGATAACGTGAGAAAATGCCAGTGTTTTTACAGTTTATATTTGAACAAAATCAATAAAATGTATCTTCAGTAGAAACATAGTTTAATTTTATTCAAATGCTGATATCAACAGTTCTTGAATATTTGTCAAAGGTATCCTGGAATTTAATGACATAATTTCCCTTCATTTAAATAGTTTTTTTTATATTGCCTCTATGATCATGATAGATATTCAAGAGATATTAATATCACTATATACATAAAATTATAATCTATTTTTATATTAAAGAAAAATTTGACTTGTTTTGAACAAAAAAAAAATCGTTTGCCATAAAACATGCACAAACATGTATCATTTTTCACGTCCCTGCACTCCCCCCTTACGATCCCATCTCAAACCACGGTAATACCTAACTTAAAATAGGTGATAAAAACCGGATGAGACGTCGTGGTTTAGTTTTACGTATTCTACTTAAAACAACCGTGGTATTTAGAGCAGTGAACCAGTTTCCCTATATACAAAATAAAAACCTCTCACACAAATTGAAGAACCGTTATTTATTAATAGAACATTTATAAAAATATATCCCAATCTCAAAATTGGCGAGTAAATAATGAAGAAAACCACACGTGTACACGTTTTTTCTGGGCAAATCGTAGTCTTGTGTCTAATTTACCGATTTATTAAAAATTGTTTCTTCCTCCCGCGTTAAATAGCGTGCGAGGTGTTATCCAACTCTATAATGGCTATCAACAACCTTTAAGAAAACATGGTTGAGATCCTGGTTAAGACAAAACTAATATACAAATAAGGTGAGTCCACTTGCATTTATCAGGTGTAAGATCGCCCGTATACGTGACCAAGTAGTTAGAGGTCTTTCAAAGAAACCTGTACTGATGATCCCGTGGTCTCAGGAATTCTAACATTACAATGGATTTTTTCATACGGGGAGATCATGGATCGATTCTTGGTTGGGTGCTATAGGAGAAAATATGGGAGATGGAATATCTATAATTTATTTTCTGGAAGAAATTCAAGCTTTTATTTTATTCAAATACTTCAATATTATAATCAAAGCCTTAACGAATGAATCCCCTTCCTTTGAGATCTAATAATCTGAAATTCTTAGCAAATACTTTAGTCTATTTTTTTTATCAAATTCTAGTTTCCAGAACAGGCTTATCGACAGTAAGAAAATCCCTTTTTATTAATACTGGCTTAATATTTTTCTAGAACAATTTAACCCTTTTTTTCCCTGCCCCTTACTCATCCACCAACACACTATTGATGGACATCGGTATTTATCTAATAGTTCTCACAGTGGGTAGTGACTAGCCCCTTGGGAAAATTTTCCTATCAAAAATCTACTCATTTTAATATCTAGGGGTTACCTGGAGGTCTAGGGGTAAGGTGTCAGACTTATGTGCTGGGGGTCCGGGGTTAAATCCTCGGTCCCGGCTCAGATTTATTTGATTGCCAAACCCTTTCTTTACCTCTGACAAGACAGCTTGTGAATGTGGGGAATGCCAGGCCTCCACCGTGGTTCGGATTCCACGTTAAACTGTAGGTCCTCACACTTCATCTAGTAATCACCCTACCATTACACAATAGCGTAAGTGCGTATAACCTGAACGGGTAGTAAGACGTGGTGCTAATAGTAATAATAATAATATAATAATAAATCTCCAGCTAGGATATGTTTCTCATAAGTGATTTATTGCCGGTTTTAATATCCTCTTTCCTCACAAATTCAATTTGAATATCCTCTTTTACTTACCTTTCAAATTGCCCCTTGTGTTGGATTAATGATTTAAAAATCATAGTATTCACTAGATTAGTATTGCACTTTTTCACAATCAACAGAAATACAAGGGTTTTAATCCTGGTGGGATGCAATAAAATTAGTTTAGAAATTGAGTTTTATCCTATTTTTTATTCATGCTAATGAAAGTACACATACAATTGTTAATTTCCTCGCTATAATTACTTAGAGAGGAGCGTATACAATCCTTAGAACCTTGGGTCATTTATTTAAAAAAATGTGAAGTTAAAATAATAATAATATAAGAGTAGCACATATTATAAAGTAGAACAAACCAACCTAAATTCAGTTAGAATTAAAATCAATTAAATATTTTTTTGAACCATAATACGTGATGAAAGTTTTGGTTAAGGTATTTAACAGGCACTCTCTGAACCAACTAGCCATTTCAACCCAATAGAATTTCTTTGAGCGAGAGTGGAAGGGCCTACCAATTTTGCAGGAAGGTTATTCTCACATACCTTCCAGCGTTCTTTTACATGCCACAATTGACATGGGACTGACGGCCTTACTTCAGCTCTAGAGGGTGTTGTTCCGTTGAGCTCAGCAGGATTTGAACCCACAAACATCGAGTCTTGAGGCGAGCCCTTTACCCCAAGACTACCGAAGTTGACGTGAAAAATTATAATACAGCCCATATATAAAGTTGTGCCTCCAAATTTATACAAGGCTGTATCTTCTTAAAGTAAAGAAAAAAATACTTGGCCTCATTAGTATAATGAAATCAATAAAATAGCAGGAGACTGTATATAATGATAATCAAATTTTACGACACATTAATATATTACGATACAGAAAAGATACATTTTTAAATAAAAAATCTAAATGCTTCCCTTTTTCTTATTAAATAAATAAGAATTAAATCTTAGTTATCCCTTGTAAAAATCAAATATATGTAAATTTAAATTTTAAGGCAACAAAACAACTTTGGTTAAACAATTCTCAGCTTTATACTCCCTAAAGTGATTCCCCAAGAAACGGAACTAATTTTGAAAAATTCATTTAAGTGTGCGTGAGGGTTTTTTCATCCTTGATGATAGTATAGTAAATATTAATTCGTGTGACAAAGTATTTTCTCATTTGATTATAAAAGGTTGCAAAAATATTATTTAAGATTAAAACATTCTTTAATCCACATGAATGTATTGCCTTTGAATAATTATTTATAAAATCACCATTTTTTACAGTATCTTGGTTTTGGGTGAATTATAGTTGTATTACTATGATCTCTGTTTTAGCCCGGTTGATAGCGCCACTTCTTACTTAACGAAGGGGCGAGATCTTGAGTCCTATATTACCAAAAAATATATCATTGGTGAAATCTGTATTATATAACCTGTTTTCTTGCAATAATGCTTTTACTTTTGAGCAATTAGGGCTGCGTTTCGTTTTTTGGTTATCGCGCATAAGCAATTGGTTCACAGGGTAAAAGTTTAAATAGCTCTATTGAAGTAAGCTTCCAGTTGAACAGGTTTAGAAAGTATAGCTCGATTTTAGTAGGAAGAAAAGTTTAGAAAATCAAGTATATTTATTTTCAGTTCACACTGAGAGCATTTTTACCATATTATGTGTTACTATTTAAAATATATTAATAATATATACCAAATGTGGTAGATACATACAACATGACTTGAAGCATGAATATATTAATATTACTTTAGTAACTACCAAATTATGGGCACATCTTTACTCTGATTGATCTTTATGGTGTTTATGTACACACACACACACACACACACACACACACAAAAAAAGATTTTGATCTAAGGGTATGGTACATTTATATAAAATAGTCGTACCCAGAAAAATCACCTAAATTTAGTTTCTAGCTTCAATAGCACAGTTTTTATAGTATCTTATACTCAGTGACAGTGCAGATTTTCTTTAATTTGTTTGAAAATTTACGGATCGATACCTTTTTTCTTTCTTGCTGCAAGGATAATATAAATGGGTATCTCTAAAGTTGCTTGTCTATAAATAGCTATACAGATTTTTAAATAATTTAATATTAGTTTTAATAACTGAGTTTTGTAAAATTTAATTTAAAAAGTAGATCTAACGATTTTGTTCAAAATTTTTATCGGGGAACTTTTTTTACACTATCAATAACATTGTATTTTTATTTATCCAAAAAGAATTAACTTTAGGGAAGTTTAGACCTAATTACTACACATTGCAAACATTATGATTTTTTTAATTGACCACAAATATTGAATTCAAAATGGGAATCCATGAATAATTTTTCAATAAAAATTAAAATAAGTTTTTATTTTTATAAATTACAAATAAGTTTAGTTTAGTTTATACATAGTTTATTTTTGAAAACTTGATTTTAGTTTAAAAAAATTTAACAGTTTGGTGAAAAAATTGATTTAAAAGTGTGATTATTGTGATTAACAAAAAAAAGTGTTTGTTTTTATGAGGAATACATTCTTTACAATAGTTTATTCAAAATATATTTTTGAAAATTTACTTCGGAGCATAAAACACAATATGGGAATGTTTGTGCAATTGAGTCTAAATATTTATTTTTTAAATAAATCATTTATGTTTTAATCTCATCAGGAATCCTATCAAAATAAAGTTCATACATTCATCGGCTTACTTAAATTATAAATAGCTTGTGTTAAGAGATTATAGAAACAATTTATATGAAATAGTGTATGCTCTTACCCACCTCGGTGGCATAGTTAGCTAGCCCGCTAGTTTCGTGTTGAGCTAGATTTCCAAGGACGGGGTAATCAACGTCTGAATCTCACTTGTATGAATTGGGGAGGTTTTCCCTAAATAATTTTACACTCTCCCGCCATGAAAATGCGGGTTTACTTCCACTTTACTCAACATTCACAATTCCTAACCCATTATTATAATTAGTACTTAAGCATATAACCTAAACGGGTAGTATTACGTGGTGCTAATTATATTTATGCAATTGTTTGATAACCTTAAATTTATTGGTGTGAGTGATAATGGCCCAAGATATACTTCTTTTTCATTGAATACAGTTGCTTTTTCCAATAATAAATTACCTTCGTTCACTTTGTTTGGTTCTTGTAATTCTAACATTATAATCTACCTGCCATTGTCAGACTTATCTGTCTATATCTTAATAAACCCAAGTGTTGAGAGACTCATTTTACTTACGATGGGTTGAGATGTCGTCTTTTCTTAGCAGCTAACCATGGAAACTATGCAAGAAAAATGAAAAGGAAGGATGTTTAGAGAGGGAAAATATGCACATGGTGAAATATATAACTCATGGCCGCTTAGGGTTTTGCTTTTGTTTTCTAACTTACGCCTCTAGTTTCCCTTGTTTCAAATTATGACACTGAACATTCCCAGCAGCCGTCGCTAGCTTATACTATTCACCCACCTCCCCCACCCGACAAAGAATAAAGGACGAGGGAAAGAAATTACAGGTCTGCATGCACTGGGATGTTATTGCTACGAAGGGAAAACTGTGAAGTAGTTAAAAGAAATACACGAAGGGGGGGACAGGTAACAACAGTTGGCTAAACTGAAGAAGACTGAAGAATACTAATTATAACAGATGGAGAAACTCTAAACTGGATCACGTGGAGATACATGATTCAGCATTAATATTAATAACACAGGAAAACACCCCCTACTTTACATAAATATTGATATAACTTTTTCTAAAAAGTTCAAACAGCCTGTTCTTTAGGCTGGGGTGGAAGTAAACACGATTTTAAAGTCCTTATGTCTGATGTTTTTATGACAAAAAATGTGTGTGCCCAAAATAAATCAAATATTGCTTCGTTTGATAAAATTATTTTAATCATCTACATATTGTTAAATACACTGTTCTTGAGTAATTGTCATGAGCATCACGACCAGACTCTTTTTTATTTGAAAATAAATATTCTGTTTAAATTATGCAATGGATTTTACAGGTGGAAGTGTTGATATTACTCATTATCATCATCATCATCAACTGTTTCCAGCCTGTGATCGGGTCAGTTTAGTAAAATAACTCCCTCCATATTCCTCTGTTCTTCCACCCATCTTTCGCCTTTAATTTCTTCCAATCCTCTCCTCGCACTTGAACACTTCCTGTTATCTGCTCCTCCCATTTCTTTCTTGGACTCCTTTGCCGTAATTTTCCTAAACACTTTATTGCCAACATTTTCTTTGGCATTTTATATTTTTACATTCCCACTACATGCCCATACAATCTCAGTCTTGCTTTCTCTACTATCTGTACTCCTACTCTTTCCCAGATAATGTCATTCCTAATCTTGTTTTTGCTCGTGACAGCTAATATGCTTCTCACAACCTTCATTTCCATGGCCTCCAAGTTCCTAGTCTCTCTTACATTCAAGGTTCATCTTAATGCTGCATGTGTGACAATGGGGTACTAAGTACGCCCTATAAATCACTTCCTTACGTTTCAAGAGCACTTCTCTCCTCCTAAGCAGGGCTCTTACACACCTACATAACAACTGTCTCCGCTGTCCTCTTCTCAATTAATCCTCTATACTTCCACCATTCTCCTTCTGTTATTATTATTATTATTATTATTATTATTATTATTATTATTATTATATGTAGATAATTAAAATTAATCGTAGCTCGCGTTGGCTTTCTTCATACCTCTGATTTTAAAATAAATGTCAACATATGTTTGATAGTACTGAATTGTTTATGCAATTTTCTAACATATCTGATTTTTAAATCATACTGCCGGCCATCCTTCACAATTCTAGCTTGTCCCTTCTTCCTTATTTTTGGCACATGCATGATTTGTTTCAATGATTGGGGAGTTCATTAAAAATAAACTTTTGAAAGATACAATTTCATTATATAGAGGTGGTTTCCGTATTAAACTGCCACACTTTGGGGAATGGCAGTGGATCTGAAAATAAATTCAAAATGTATTTAGGAGACTAACTAATTTTCGCTTCCTTTTCGATCAAACAACAACAAACTAATATAAAAACACATTTTTCTGCATAAAAATTAAGATAATAATAATCATATAATGATTATAAAAAACACTGTATAAAATATGTGACTCATTAAATTATTAATAAGACGGCACCTCACTTGTTCCGAGATTTTGAATGGTTAAGAAAGAATTCGGAATGAAATATCAAATGAAATTAGATGGACGTCTTGTTTATTACATCCGATGTCCTTGAGATTGGCTTTGTATTCATTTTCCTCGGAAATGGAGCGGGAGTGCTGGACCTGTAATTTGACCTTCACGTAGCCTATTATGTATGTTCCACGAAGTGTTTGTTAACAGCCTAGAATCATTACAACAAATATAGCACACAGCGTGAGAAGAAACTACTGACGTGCAATGTCACTCATCCCATAGATATATCATTGATTGATTGGTTGGAGGCTATCATTTCAAATGAATGAATTAATAAAATAATAAATGTTATACAGTCGAACTTGAACAAGTGAGAGTTCAAGGGACAGGAAATTCTTTTTTCTCGCTTATAGAGGTCTCTCACTTATAGATATTCAGGAATGGCTTCTCTCACATAAAGAAATTTTCACTTATCCAGGTCTAGCACCTACTTCTCTCACTTACGGAGGTATAAGAAAACACAGAAGACCGGACGAAGATTGCGCGAAGCACCTCCCTCAGCGATCGACACTTATAAACTAATTCATCTTTGTTTACTAATGCAGTCCTGACCCATTGCATAGAAAAAAAACACGCGCGTGTGTGTGTGTGTGTGTGTGTGACCTATCAAAACACACACAATCGAGCTTCATTTTCCTGGAAGACACTCTCGCTTATAGAGGTCCGGACGTGAAAAACGACTCTCGCTTATAGAGGTCCGGACGTGAAAAACGACTCTCGCTTATAGAGGTCTGGACGTGAAAAACGACTCTCGCTTATAGAGGTCCGGACGTGAAAAACGACTCTCGCTTATAGAGAGATGTCTGGACGTGAAAAACGACTCTCGCTTATAGAGATCCGGACGTGAAAAACGACTCTCGCTTATAGAGGTCCAGACGTAAAAAACGACTCTCGCTTATAGAGGTCCGGACGTGAAAAACGACTCTCGCTTATAGAGATCTGGACGTGAAAAACGACTCTCGCTTATAGAGGTCCGGACGTGAAAAACGACTCTCGCTTATAGAGGTCCGGACGTGAAAAACGACTCTCGCTTATAGAGGTCTGGACGTGAAAAACGACTCTCGCTTATAGAGGTCCGGACGTGAAAAACGACTCTCGCTTATAGAGGTCCGGACGTGAAAAACGACTCTCGCTTATAGAGGTCCGGACGTGAAAAACGACTCTCGCTTATAGAGGTCCGGACGTGAAAAACGACTCTCGCTTATAGAGGTCCGGACGTGAAAAACGACTCTCGCTTATAGAGGTCCGGACGTGAAAAACGACTCTCGCTTATAGAGGTCCGGACGTGAAAAACGACTCTCGCTTATAGAGGTCCGGACGTGAAAAACGACTCTCGCTTATAGAGGTCCGGACGTGAAAAACGACTCTCGCTTATAGAGGTCCGGACGTGAAAAACGACTCTCGCTTATAGAGGTCCGGACGTGAAAAACGACTCTCGCTTATAGAGGTCCGGACGTGAAAAACGACTCTCGCTTATAGAGGTCCGGACGTGAAAAACGACTCTCGCTTATAGAGGTCCGGACGTGAAAAACGACTCTCGCTTATAGAGGTCCGGACGTGAAAAACGACTCTCGCTTATAGAGGTCCGGACGTGAAAAACGACTCTCGCTTATAGAGGTCCGGACGTGAAAAACGACTCTCGCTTATAGAGGTCCGGACGTGAAAAACGACTCTCGCTTATAGAGGTCTGGACGTGAAAAACGACTCTCGCTTATAGAGGTCCGGACGTGAAAAACGACTCTCGCTTATAGAGGTCCAGACGTGAAAAACGACTGTCGCTTATAGAGGTCCAGACGTAAAAAACGACTCTCGCTTATAGAGGTCCGGACGTGAAAAAAGACTCTCGCTTATAGAGGTCTGGACGTGAAAAACGACTCTCGCTTATAGAGGTCTAGACGGGAAAAACGACTCTCGCTTATAGAGGTCCGGACGTGAAAAACGACTATCGCTTATAGAGGTCCGGACGTGAAAAATGACTCTCGCTTATAGAGGTCTGGACGTGAAAAACGACTCTCGCTTATAGAGGTCCGGACGTGAAAAACGTCTCTCGCTTATAGAGAGAGGTCTGGACGTGAAAAACGACTCTCGCTTATAGAGATCCGGACGTGAAAAACGACTCTTGCTTATAGAGGTCCAGACGTAAAAAACGACTCTCGCTTATAGAGGTCCGGACGTGAAAGACGACTCTCGCTTATAGAGGTCTGGACGTGAAAAACGACTCTCGCTTATATAGGTCTGGACGTGAATAACGACTCTCGCTTGTAGAGGTCCAGACGTGAAAAACGACTCTCGCTTATAGAGGTCCGGACGTGAAAAACGACTCTCGCTTATGTGGGTCCAGACGTGAAAAACGACTCTCGCTTATAGAGGTCTGGACGGGAATAACGACTCTCGCTTATAGAGGTCCTGACGGGAAAAAATACTCTCGCTTATAGAGGTCCAGACGTGAAAAACGACTCTCGCTTGTGTAGGTCCGGACGTGAAAAACGACTCTCGCTTATAGAGGTCTGGACGTGAAAAACGACTCTCGCTTATAGAGGTCTGGACGTGAATAACGACTCTCGCTTATAGAGGTCCGGACGTGAAAAACGACTCTCGCTTATAGAGCTCCAGACGTGAAAAACGACTCTCGCTTATAGAGGTCCGGACGTGAAAAACGACTCTCGCTTATAGAGGTCCAGACGGGAAAAACGACTCTCGCTTATAGAGGTCTGGACGTGAAAAACGACTCTCGCTTATAGAGGTCCGGACGGGAAAAAAGACTCTCGCTTATAGAGGTCCAGACGTGAAAAACGACTCTCGCTTATAGAGGTCCAGACGTGAAAAACGACTGTCGTTTATAGAGGTCCGGACGTGAAAAACGACTCTCGCTTATAGAGGTCCATATGTGAAAAACGACTGTCGCTTATAGAGGTCCGGACGTGAAAAACGACTCTCGCTTATAGAGGTCCAGACTTGAAAAACGACTCTCACTCATAAAGGTTTTCGAAGGTGAAAATGATGGGGCCTGCCGATTTGTTTGACCTATAGAGTTTTCTCGCTTATACAGTTTCGGCTGTATTTTACTTAACTATTACTAAATACTTTGAAATAAATTATTATTATTATTATTATTATTAGCACCGCGTCTTACTACCCGTTCGGGTTATACGCACTTACGCTAATGTGTATAAATCTTTGCCGGGACCGGGAATCGAACCCCGGCCGCCAGCATAGAAGTCTGACACCTTACCCCTAGACCACCAGGTCACCTTGAATTAAATGAATACAAAAGAAACCATTACATGATGTTGGAATCACTTTACAAAAGCTCTGTGGATATATGTGGATGGTCTAGTGAGTGACATTTTCAGAGCCTTTCTTCATCCTAAACCTTTCTAGCACATCAATTATTGCATTGGAAGATTACAAATTTGTATTCAAACAATAGTATATTTTTATTGCGTTTTTTTGATCATTTCTAAAGTTGGGTGATCACTAAAGTGGTTCAATCTGACCCAAATTCTTCACAAATCATCTAGATCTTCTTCGATGAAAATTTATAATTTAATTATATAATACATGACACACAAAATACATTTAAAACAAAGGATACTTATCAAGAACATAATGGGGTAAGGATGAGAAAGGTGATTGCACACCTATTCTTCCTAAGAGATAATATAAAATATATTTATTCAGTAAAAAACATTTTATGACCCAGCCTCTCCACTTTGGTGGTCAAATGGGTTAAGGTGTCACTCGTGCAATAAGCTCGACTAATGAATACAATGATATTGGGGCTCAAATCCCAGTTGGGCGTACTGAGATTTTTTTAAGAGTATCTCCACTCTCACTGTATGCAAATGTGGCTGCGCATTCTTTAATTTCAACATTTTTCATCCCTAACGCACTATAGTAATGAATACATGTGCGTACAACCCAGACGGGTAATAAGACGCCATGACAAAAATAATTATCCAAGATTTTGGATAGAGGTCCAACAACCTTTTGGTACAGGTTCAGATACGTCAATTGAATACGTTGGAGTTGAGCTAAACTTTCTTGCTAATCAGCTTGTAACTAACACCACCACTAATGAGCAACGATAAATAACAATGTCTACCGATATATTGAAATCACTCAACACAATTTACAGTTTCCTAAAAAAAAAAATTAATTAATTTTTCCACTCTCACCAAACCATTACGAAGCGTCGCGTGTTTATGAAGGTTAATTATCAAAGTCATCAATCATAGGAGTAACATGTAAGGATTTGACCAGAACATCATACTAATATTATAAAGAGGAAAGATTTGATTTTTTGTTTGTTTGAAATGAATAGGCTCCGAAACTACTGGACCGATTTAAAAAATTCTTTCACCGTTGGCAAGCTACACTATTCCCGAGTGACATAGGCTATGTTTCATTTTCAATAAAATTAGGGATGCTTACTAAAACTTGAATAATCTAACCCAAGGTGTAAAAAAATAAACAAAAAACTTCCTTCAATCGCGTGCGCTGCGAAAACTATTAGTGATAGAACAAAATGATGTATTACAATTTTTCAGGACACATCACTATCTATAAAAAATGTCGCGACAGCATGTCTCTATCTTTTATAGTTACGTCACAATAAGCGTCCTTTTATTTAAAAAAAATTATTAAAATACCACCGCTAGAAAAAGCTCTTTATTCGTACCTAGGTATTGATCGTTATCAAAATAAATAGAACATTATTTAAGACTACTTCAATACCTTCATATCACCTTTTAAATGATTCGATTTGGATATTCCATTCAAAAGATATCACGAGTTTAAATAATAGAAAAAACTCCGCTCGGCTAGCTAGCGGTCGTGCTCGGAATTATAATGTTGATAATGTTTTGTCGATTGATAATAATTTGTTTTTTAAATTACTAAACCCATACAAAAAGTTATTTTCAGACTAGACTCATTTGTTTATGTTGTACATTTAGTTAATAAGTAAATAAGTGATTTAAATAATAAGTAAATAAATTTTTTAAATTACTAAACCCATACAAAAAGTTATTTTCAGACTAGACTCATTTGTTTATGTTGTACATTTAGTTAATAAGTAAATAAGTGATTTAAATAGTTTTGTTTTTAATTTTCAATTTTTTTTTAAATAGGTTATAGTTGTAGGTTGTATTTGTAGGTAGCTAACAAACGTTAAGCTAATGATTTAGTGTAAAGGCATTATTTGGTCATTTTAAAATGCCCAAAAGATCAAGATCTCAACTTTCTAGAAATAGTTCCCAGGTTAGGGCATCAAAAATACGTCGAAATGGAGAATCTTCGTCAGAAACTAAAAATCGTCTATCAAATCAGAGAGAATATGCGTCGCAATCGCGTGCCAGTGAGTCGAGTATCGAGCGTTCACAACGTCTCGCTGAACAAAATATGAGAACAACTCAAATACGCGCGCGAGAGTCCAGTCTTGAGCGTTCACAGCGCCTAGCTGAACAAAATGTGAGAACCTCTCGAGTCCGCGCGCGAGAGTCCAGTCTTGAGCGTTCACAGCGCCTAGCTGAACAAAATTTGAGAACCTCTCAAGTCCGCGCGCGAGAGTCCAGTCTTGAGCGTTCACAGCGGCTTGCTGAGCAAAATTTACGAACTTCTCAAGTCCGCGCGCGAGAGTCCAGTCTTGAGCGTTCGCAGCGGCTTACTGAACAAAATTTAAGAACCTCTCAAGTGCACGCGCGAGAGTCGAGTACTGAGCGTTTTCAGCGGCTTGAAGAGCAAAATGCAAGAAATATACAAGCTCGCCATAGGGAATCAAGCTCTGAGCGTTCCCAACGCCTTCAAGATCAGAGAGAGCGACAACAGACGTCCAGAGCTAGAGCTCGCAATCAAGTTTTAGCTCATAGTAATAGATCGGCTTTTAGATACGATCCACAGATTGATTATGCTCAACAGTCTTCCGTCCAAATCGGCGACATGACAAAGATCTGCCCTAAGTGTTCTGCCAAAAAATGGGCCGATGAAGCTAATGGCATGTGCTGTGCTTCTGGAAAAGTTAGTCTCCCCAATATTAAAGAACCGCCACAGCCAATGAAAAATCTTTTGACAAATAATCATTCGCTATCTAGACATTTTTTAACCAACATCCGTAAGTACAATAGCCTTTTTCAAATGACTTCGTTTGGCGCCAAAGAAATAAGAGAAGGAAATTTTATGCCAACTTTTAAAGTAGAGGGACAGGTTTATCATCTTATTGGTAGCCTTTTACCACCACAAGGCCAAAATCCACAATACTTGCAGATATATTTCATTTCAGACGCAGATCAGCTATCGTTGAGGTCAAACATAGCTCCAACGCTAAAAATCGATTTAATTAACGAACTACAGACCACACTGAATAGCCACAATGTATATATACAAAGTTTTAAACAAAACTTAGAACGTACCTCTTCGGATAATTTAAAGTTAATAATCCATTCTGACCGCCCGCCGCAGACAGCACACCCGGGTAGATACAATGCTCCAGCTGTAAACGAGGTAGCCGTTCTCTTGGTTGACGAAGAAAAAGGCCCCAGAGATATAGTGCTGCACGGAAGAGACGGCCAATTGAAAAGGGTCTCTGAGTTACACCGATCGTATGATCCACTACAGTATCCCTTAATGTTCGTTAAAGGAGAAGACGGGTATTATTTAACTATTCCACAGCAAGATACAGCGACAAACAAAACTGTGACGTGCATGCAATTTTATGCATTTAGGTTGATGTTTAGAGCTGACTGTTTTAATCCATTACATTATTACAGGGACCTATTTAGTCAATTTATTGTAGATATGATGGCAAAAATGATATCGGAAAGATTGAATTACATATGTCGTAATCAACAGAGATTAAGGGCTGAAGAATACATTCATCTCAGAGACGCTTTAAATCAAGACGGAAATTTTGACCCATCAAATATCGGTCAACGCGTAATCTTGCCATCTTCATTCACAGGTTCTCCACGTTATCTGCATGAAAAAACCCAAGACGCGATGACTTATGTCCGAAACTATGGGAGACCAGATCTGTTTGTCACTTTTACGTGCAACCCCGAATGGCCTGAAATTAAAGCGGAACTACTACCTGGTCAGCGTTCTTTCGATCGTCATGACATAATTTCAAGGGTATTTCATTTAAAGATGAAGAAATTAATAAAATTATTCAATAAAGATGAAATATTCGGCAAAGTGAAATGTTTCATGGCAAGTGTGGAGTGGCAGAAGCGAGGTTTACCACACTGTCATATGCTGTTTTGGCTAGAAACAAAAATTCAACCAGACGAAATTGATAGTCTGATAGTTGCGGAACTGCCCAACCAACAAAACGATCCGATACTGTTCGATATCGTAACTAAAAATATGGTGCACGGACCATGTGGAGAGCATAACTTAACAGCACCATGTATGAAAAACGGAATTTGCACAAAAAAATACCCACGACGTTTGGTCAACGAAACTCAGACCGGAGAGGACGGATATCCAGTTTATCGTCGTCGTGACACCGCAAATGGAGGACAGAGTGCTTCGCTATATATCAGAGGCAGTAATTTTACTATAGATAATAGCTGGATTGTCCCTTATTCTCCACTTTTGTGCAGGACGTTTAACGCTCACATAAATGTAGAGTACTGCCACTCAGTTCAAGCCATCAAATACATTTGTAAATACATAAATAAAGGATCGGACCAAGCTACATTTGGCGTCAGAAACCCAAATGATGAAGTGGAAAACTACGTGAATGGCCGTTACATCAGTACATCTGAAGCTGCTTGGCGAATATTCGAATTCCCGATCCACGAGCGCTATCCTACAGTCTTACAGTTAGCTGTCCACTTAGAAAATGGGCAAAGGGTGTATTTCACCGCAGAAACGGCTGAACAAGTGGCCCGAAATCCACGCAAAACAACTTTGCTTGCTTTCTTTGAGCTCTGTAATGAAGATGAATTCGCAAAGACACTGCTATACCACGAAGTCCCGCAATATTTCACATGGGCCAATAATAAGTTTACAAGAAGGAAGCGTGGTGAGAACGTAGTTGGCCATCCAGGAATAAAAAAAGATGCTGCTTTAGGAAGAGTCTATGGTGTTCATCCTTCTCAATCTGAGTGTTTTTATCTTAGGATGTTGCTGCATCACGTACGCGGTCCAACTTCATTCCAGCACTTGAAAACTGTGGACGGAGTTCTCAAAGAGACCTATCAAGCTGCTTGCCGTGCTAGAGGTTTGCTAGAAAACGATGACCATTGGGAAAATACTCTAAGAGAAGCATCGCTTTTGCAATGTCCAATACAACTAAGAGAGTTGTTTGTGGTCATACTTTTATTTTGTCAGCCATCGGAGCCATTCAAATTGTGGGACAGTTTCAAAGATGATTTGTGTGAAGATGTTAGACACAGAATCAGACAGGAAAATCAAGACTTCGCGTTACCATACAATGAGAATATTTATAACGAAGGTTTGATACAAATAGAAAATAGATTGTTGCAATTAAATGACAAAAGTCTAAGTGATTTTGGATTACCTTCTTCAGTTCGTACAGAAAACAATGTTGCAGATACAATGGCACATCACTACGATACAAATGATTTGACCGCTTTCGTCAATGAAAACCTACCAAAATTAGTCCCAGATCAAAAACATGCTTTTGAGACTATAGTCGACAGCGTGAATAATGACAAACGAAAAATATTTTTCTTGGATGCGCCAGGGGGAACAGGAAAGACGTTTCTTGCTAATTTGATACTTGCTAAGGTCAGAGAATCAGGGAAGATAGCAATAGCAGTTGCTTCCTCCGGAATTGCTGCAACTCTCTTGAGAGGTGGCAAAACTGCTCATTCTACTTTTAAACTTCCGCTATCTGTAAATCTTGAGCAACAATCTACATGTTCTATCCGCAAAAACGGGCCTCTAGGTAAATTACTACAAGACACCTCATTAGTTATGTGGGACGAATGCACGATGAGCCATAGAGCACATATAGAGGCCGTGAACAGAACCTTAAAAGACCTCAGGAACTCCTCTGCAGTCATGGGCGGGATTACTTTTGTATTTGCTGGAGATTTCCGACAGACTCTCCCCGTTATTAACAGAGGTACGCGAGCAGATATCATCAAAGCATGCTTGAAATCGTCTCCCTTATGGACTTCGATTGAAACATTAAAATTAAGGACGAATATGAGAGCTCATCTTCATGGAAGTGACAGTGATTTCCCACAACAACTGCTAAAACTTGGGGAAGGAATTTTCCCTGCTCCAAATTTAAGCGGATATAGTGACATTATTCTGGATGAGTATCTAGGCCAAATACTCCATGATTTGGAAAATTTAATAGATGCAGTATACCCTGATATCGAGAATTTGCACGAAAAGGACTTTCATTGGTTGTGCTCTAGGGCAATAGTATCAGTAAAGAATGATACTGTCAACGAAATAAACAATCTTATCGTTCAAAAAATCAGCGGTCAGATAAAAAAATACAAGTCGATAGACACTGTAACTAATATTGAAGATACAGTTCATTATCCACAGGAATTTTTGAATTCCTTGAACACTTCTGGATTACCACCACACGAACTGAAGTTAAAAATTGGAATTCCAATCATGCTTTTGAGAAATTTAAGCCCTCCAAGCATGTGCAATGGGACGAGGTTGCTTATTAAGGAGTTAAAGGAAAATTTAATTGTAGCGACTATTATGACCGGTCCAGCAGCTGGTCAACTAGCTCATATACCGAGGATACCGATGATCCCAAGTGATTTGCCAATCCCATTTAAACGGCTTCAATTTCCGGTAAAAACATCTTTCGCATTAACAATTAACAAGTCCCAAGGTCAAACCTTCGAATTAGTTGGGATCGATCTGCGAAATAAATGTTTTACTCATGGTCAATTATACGTTGGCCTATCGCGGGTTGGAGCCCCTGAAAATCAATTTATTTTGCTGCCACAAAATAAAACCACATCAAATATTGTTTACAGGGAGGCTCTTACTCAATAAAATAAATGGCTTTTGTTTTGCGGTTATGACCTTTTAACAATTAGTATAAGTATAAATAAAAAAAATATTGAAAAATGACAAAAAAAGTGAAAAATAATATATAAAAAAATAAAAATAAAATATAAAAAACAATGTAAATACAAAAAAAAGTTTAAGAAAATATATTCACAAAAAAAAATTTATATCTTAGTTTTTTGTTTTCAATAAATGTTATTTTTTTAGAAACTCACTGTAAAACATTGTGTATTTTCTTTTATTATATTATTATGCCCGTGCGAAGCCGGGTATGGCTGCTAGTGTTATATATACAGAAAGATTATCGTGTGTTCACTCCTTACTTGAACTAATGATAAATTGTGTAAGGAGTACGGCATGGGAAAGTTTAAGGCTCTAGAAACGAGCCTTAAATATATCATATATCTTATAGTTTATCATTTTGTAATATTATAGAACTATAAAGGTTCTGTTTACCATCCTCGCATTGAGGTATTTAAAGAGACATGGGTCTAGGATTAGGTTCAATACCTCCTACTCTTTATAGATAAATATATCTAAATTAGTCTAGTATGTTTGTATGAGTTATTCCTAGCTAATTATAGCATACAGGTTGTTAATATCCTGAATATTGGGTTAGCTGTTAAGTGTTATACTTAGTTTATATATAATTTCGACAATTTATCAAATATAAACAATACATTTAGGGCAATAAATATAAATACATTTATATCATTATACATTAGGTTAGATCACAATAAAGCTGAGGATGTTTAAGAAAATATTAATACAAAGGGAGTAATTAATATTTACCATAGTTATTTAGATTGTGTGTCTATAGTTAAATACTAGGATTTTATATTTGGAAATCTCAAATATATAGCGAATTAATTTGAAATGCGACCAAAACGCCACACGCTTTACATTCCAAGTTTCATAAGAAGAACCTTATCTGACATATAATAAAAAAAATAGGTTCAAATTCTTGTATTCATACGTCAAATCACGTTATAATTGACTTCCGCTTTTGATAATTATTACTAAGACTTATAAAATAACATTTTCAAGGAAGGTAAGAATTCAGAATATACAAAACAATAAACTTTACCAGTTTTTATCTATGGTCTCTTACCTTACTTAACAAAAATTAAGGTTGTTTTAAAATAGGATGCTTAGAAAGACACTGGACACTTGATTCAAAAAGGGATGTGGTTACTGAGGAACGGAGCAGGTCTTATAATGATGAGCTACAAACTCTGTACTCATCACAAGACCTTGTTAGGATAACCAAATCACGTAGACTACGATGTGCAGGACATGCAGCGCAAATGGGACAATCTAAAACCTAGTTCAGGTTATTGACTGGCAAACCCAAATGAAAGAGACCAGACGCAGATGGGAAGATAACATTAGAATGGACCTGAAAGAGTTAGAATGTACTGAGTTGGACTGGATAGAACTTCTTCAAGATAGGGAGACGGTGCGTACTTTTGTGAGTGTGTCAATGAACTTTCAAGTTTTAATGCCATAGATTAGGTGTGGTAAAATTGTTGTAGTTATTTACCTCAAAAATTAAAAATATTTTTTCTAAAATTTCCTTTCTATCATATTCTTGCTATACTTGTGACGGCTACAGGATGTAAGGATCGATTTCCTCTGCCACACGGAGAGAGTGAGAGAGGGATAGAGAGAGAAATATGTATATTAAGATATATCTTGAAGATTATTGCACACTTGAGATAAACTCAACTACGTCGTAGTAATTAAATTCGTAGCTGCAGTCTTAATTTGCAACGTGTCCTGAGTCATACACTTACATATATGCTCTACACTTTCTTATCCCCTTGCCGCTGACAACCCACTCCACTAAAACCTCAAGCCCTTATTTTGAGTTTGCAGCATGTAACTGGGGCTACAGACCCACACACACGATGGGGGAACACACAGAGACAAATAATACACTATTTATTTTCCTCCGGATCTCCCCTGCCCGCTTACGTTAGCTATATATTACGAGAATTTTAACCCGTTCTTCACACTGGCAAGCCACAATAAAATTATATCATGGAACACTTTAAAATTCTTGCTCAGAGGTGCAAATGTTCGTGTGCTAGAATTAATTTTTATAATTTCACAATTATACAAGCTGTAGTTATCACGCAATCAAAAAATGCTTTGATTAGAACCAGGTTCTAAATAAAAATGTTTAAATCTAGTAAAAATTTTAAAATTCAGGCTTTGAGGTGCACATGTACTGTACGTGCACAGGAGCTATAAATTTTTAGTATTTCAGACGCCTGAATTCGGTAAATATCACGAGATACCATGTGAGTTTAGCATATTTTTTTTTCATTTTAATTGTATTGCTCTGCTTCCGACCAGGTTTTTTATTTTAATGTTTTTAATGGCACATGTGACTGGAGGGACATAAAATCCAGGTTTGGTCACCGTATGTGTAGACTGTTATCCACTCTGTTGGCACAGAACGTTGCCCAGAGTGTATACCTTGGAGGTTGTCTACACGTAGTGCCCGCAATGAGATGATGTGATGATAGTTATTATGAATTTGGGGAGTCAGTTTGAGTCTCAACCTAGCTTAAGCCTAACTAACCTAACCATGGTGACAGTCGGAATCATTCCCTTTGAGGAAAAGATACCTAAGGCACCAGATGCACTGGCCACTAAACCACGGGATAGGTTGGTTTTTCATTAACTAAAGTACCTCATCAAAATGTTTAGGTTAACGTGCTTGTAAACAGGGGTTAAATATTTATTATTTTAGAGTTCTGCGTGAGCTAAATATCATGCAATGCTCATGACAGACAAACAATCTATTAATTTTATAAAATTTTTATACTAGTTGATCTGCCAGTTTTTCTCACGGATGGGAAATATATAACTAGCTTTTTTCTTTTGTTTAGAATATAAAATTAACCAAACAAATATTAACCAAATCATAAAGTATTTTTAAATATTATCTCTTTAATGACTTAGATTGTGAAAGTAGGCAGGCTAAGTCAAACCTAGTGCCAAAATAGGGACATAATCTAAAAATGAGTTTTCTTTGACTAAAATCAATAAGAGAATTAAAATAACATACTATATATTGCTACTTACAAAAATAGGGAAACAAATCACAGTTAAACAAACAGCATAAATAAAATTATGAGCTGTTAAGACTTTAATATTGGTCATTCCAATTACCTGTAATATTTCAATTCTCCACCACATTGAACTATTTGTTTCTTATGCAGTAGGAAATTTTGAGACCTTTATTTCTTGTAGCCAAATTTCAAATATTTAGCATTTTATGATTATTTGGGGTCGTATTTATAACTACTTGCAAATATATCAATTATATGCCTAACAAAAAAAGTGATCAACTCTATACGATTTGAAACCTTACATCCCCCACCTTTCCTCTCTTCTCCATTCGCTGACACTTGTTTGGAAATTAAAATTTCAAACTCTTCTGGCTATTTTTGATGGTCGCTCTTTGTGTAGGTAGATAATTCATTTTTTTCACCATACGAGACGTGTTTTAACTTATTAGCTTTAAAATATTTAGGGAGGATGCTCTCTTTCCCATGTTTCGGTCCTCTATTTTGATATTTAATTTGTTTTCAGGGTGTTTGACATTACTGACAAATAACAATCTTCTTTCTACCTCAATACTTTATTATTGTATGGGGTGTTCCCTATATATTCTTGACTCTCCACATGTATGTAAATATTTCAATTAATCTACTTTACGGGATGTGTACAATTCTATTAATTTTGGAAATGTGTTGGGTGCCGGGGTTTTTTTTTTGGGGGGGAGAATATCTTGCTACGGATTTTCAGATACTTAATTTGAAATTTTGTTTCTGGATGTTTTGGGTGGCTCTTAGACCTTACTGACAAGTTTAAAATGTCTACCCAAGTAAAAAGTAGTTTTCTCTATAAGTTTCGGAAATTTTGAAAGTCTTCCCACTTAAATAACCCACAGTAAAAATACTAAAAAAAACTATATAAGAATTATTTAAGTATTTGAAATAGTCAAAATACATTCCAGGCAAATTTAAACTTTCTATTTTACCTATAAGTATTTTTTTCTGTTAATATACTTTCCGTTCCATTTTTCCCAGTGTACCATTTTAAAATGTGAAATTATCAGACATTTATGTTTATTTGTAGTGATCTCTTAAATTTTCTGGTGAGCTTACAAGATCTCCCAATACACGCTGACCATTTTTTAAATTTCCCGCTTTTAGACTTTTTTGGTAGAATGGGGGATGGTGATGAGTGTTTTCTTTCTATTTGCTTGCCAAATTTCAGATTTCAAGGACGTTTAAAGGTGTTCAAACTTTTTTTTTAGCACAGCGTTACTACCCGTTCGTACTATACGCTTCTGTAATAATAATCATAATGGTTTCCTGGATTGGGAAGGTTATATTTAGAAGAAGTGAGCGCCCATTTGTGTTGAGGGAAAGTGTAAAACTATTTCAGAAAACTAACCTTAGTACACCCGACCGAAATTTGAGCCTAGATCTCCTCGTCATAGGAAACCTAGTCTACTGCGAGGGTAGTGCCTTAGAACATGCTGCCACTGAAATGGGTGATTGCTCTTATTAGAGAAACAACACGAACCGGACCCCCTTCAGTGTCCACGTCCTCTAACGTTAGACTCTTGCAGTAGACTTGACTGCCGATAACGGGAAGATCAAGGTTCGAATCTTGGTCGGTTGTTTTTTCCGAAATAACTATTTGCTCTCCCTCTATGCAAATTCGGGTACGCTTGCTATAAATATAACCTTACTCATCCCTAGCTCATTAGTGCAATTAAAACATAGGCGTATAAACCAAACGGGTAGTAAGACGTAGTGCTAAGAAAAAACAATAACCAGTGATGAAGGGCTTCTCTTCAATTCTTTTATGCCCTCGGATGATACCACTTTGGCATACAAGCACTCCCACGCTCATACAATCCTTTTCGAAAAAAAAACTCTATTGAGTTATCATAAAAGCGAGCTATACTGATCAAGTGATTGCCCTTTTTACCGAATATAGTTCCAACTTTAGCGGATAGCGAGTTTCATGTGGTCAGTACAACGAACCCACCATCCATTAACCTCAGTTTTATATTCGGAAGCCGTTATTCTCTATTTAATATTATTATTATTAGCACCACGTCTTACTAACCGTTCAGGTTTTACGCACTTACGCTAATGTGTAATAGTAGGGGGATTGTGGGATGAAATGGAGGACCTACAGTTTAACGTGGAATCCAAACCACGATAGAGGCCTGGCATTCCACACATTTACAATATGTGATTAATACACGTCTTGTAAGAGGTAAAGGAAGGGTTTGGCAATCAGATAAATCTGTGTCGGGGCCGAGGATTGAACTTTGGAACCCCAGCACATGAGTCCGACACCTTACTTATATACCAGAAGGTCACCTACTTTTCTATTTAAAATAGCTCCTCATTTGTCCTTACAATGCCGAGATGTCCTCTTTACAAGCATACTGCTTTACAGGAAAATCTGGAAGCGCCGGGGATCAAAGCCGATACCTCTAAATATGTAGTTAGGAGCTCTAACCATGTGAGCACAGCATTATTTATAATTGCTGAGTTTTGTCCAGCTAATACCAAAACCTCTTTGAAAGTTTTCTGATCATGGTCTTCCACTTAATCCCACCCCTTCAACTCCCTTCCTTGGGTGACCTGCGGGCTCCCATGTGGCAACAATAAAATTACATCTGAATTACATCTTGGAACCTCATTCCGGTTTTCCTGTCAGGGCATCTTTATATGTCACCTGAAATACTTGTAGCTATTAACCTTTTTTTCTTTCAGATCTGCGTCTTACTTTGCGTGCAGGTTATACGCTTATGTTCTAGTTACGCTAATGGTTTTATGGATTAGGAAGGCTATATTTATAGGGAGTGTACCCACACTTACGTGGAAGGAGAGTGGAAAACTATTGGGGAAAAACCACCCTCAGAACACCCAGCCGAGATTCAATCCTTGATCTCCCCATCATCGTCAGTATAATCTACCGCTCGAGTACCACGTTAGACCATGCGGCAACCAAAACGGGTAGATATTAACACACCAATTCACATAATGGCATTATAGGTAAGTACATCCAATTATTTAACTAACTATTCACCTACACACCTCAGTTATTAAGAGGTATTACAATTTTTATATCAACAAAAAATATTCTTGTCTATTTTTAAACCCAAAATGGCTGTCACAAAGTAAAATATTTACTCCATATTCACTCATCAGTGAGCAAGTGGGCTCAGATGTCAAAATTCTCTTTTCTTGTTAGCTTGTTAGAGTTAGGACAAAGTTTGAATTCCATCCAGGTACATTAAGGGTACTTTTTCATGGATAGTAACTTACCTGACTCCAAGTTAATGGAAATGTGTATATATTATATTCTATAATTGTATTATACCTTCCTAATTCCTAGTTTGAATCCCATTCAGGTACATTAAGGGTACTTTTTATTGGATAGTAACCTACCTAGCTCCAAGTTAATGGAAATGTGGATATAATATATTCTATAATTTTATTATACCTTCATAATTCGGATAGCCTGGGCATGTAGTACCAACATATTTCCAATCAATAGGACCCCCCCTCCCCCTAAAATAACTATACCAACCTTGGTAATCTTGGGGAAAAGTGCTCGGATCCGATGCTCGTGGGTTCAAACCCTACCAAGACCGATGAATTTTTTCTTTGAGTGATAAAAGTCCGTATCACAACATCCCTCAGAGTTAAAATAAATCCTTTGGTCCTACATTGATTGTGCCGTTTAAAATAACCTTGGAAAGTATGTGCAAATACCTTTCAGGCAAAATTGAAGTACTCTTTCTAGCTCGCTCATAGAAATTCAATGTGGAAGGCAATTAGGAACCACCAAACTTCCTTATCTCCTTGCAATTCATACCAGATGATGCAGAAAGCACTAACCAGCTGAAAGTCTGATTATATGCCGAGCTTCTGATGTTAAAGAATCACATCAAATCATCCTTCGGTTTGTTGAATTAATAAGAATAAAATAGTTACAGTTTGGTAAGACAAACTTTAGGCAAGTACCGATAGATTAACTGAGTTGTTGAACTTAGCATCGTGTAACGAGACCTTTTATAAAGTTTGGAAACACAGCCTCTTATGCCGAGCAATATATTGCATGCAACAAATCCACTTCACTCTCCCGCTTCGCAACGCTTCACTTGCAATTTATTACAAGTTTCTACACCGTCAACTTTACACCAGGTATTTTCTCATTAACTCCGCTTTTTATTGCACCAGTACATGAGACGGTTTGTAGCAGGAAGACAAGATTTACGACGTAGTTGGAGATTACAACTTTTATGAAACACTTATTTGTCATATTCATTAGTCTATTTTACAAATGGTTAATACTGTTATAGCTAACATTCATGAGCATGTGGACAAATACGTCAGTCTCGTCTTGTACTATAGCCAGGAATGGGCAGGTCAGTGTTTGAATACTGAATGGGTGGACTACGATGACTTTTTCACCATTCTCAACCCATGCAAATGAGCGTATTATTTCTAAATTCTGTCTTACTCATTAAGGAAATATACAAATGGTTCAGACTAGTAGAAAGACGTAGTGGACAAAAATATACATCAACCCGACTTTACGCGTGATAATTAAGTATAACTGTACATATTAAACATATAATGTATAACGTATTTTATTATATTAAAGTCTAAACACGTATCTATGGCTACACATACTAAGGGCTTATTATAAATAAATTTCAAAAGGTCACCATTTACGGTTTATGAACCCTTAACAAGGTATTTTAAGTGATATTCCACATTTGAAGCATCACAGTAATCTTCCACGTGTGATTTTTGATCCTAAGTTCCCTCTTGCGATTATCATCGTAGATTTTATCATGTGTTTATCATCTTTATTTTCCTCGTGCTACCTATCACATTAATTTTCTCATGTGAATTTCCACACGTAATTTATCGTGTAATTTTTCATGTTTAGTTATTATCACCATAATTTTTCAAATGGGAGTATCAACTTAATTTTCCAAATGTGATTATCCTCGTGTTTTTACACATGCGATTTATCATATAATGGTTCACATGTGGCTATAGCCATGTTTTTCCGCATGTGATTGAAATATTAAACTTATTCTCTTGGTTTTTCCCCATGTGATTCATCACAGTAATTTTCTCAGTTTTCTTTCTAGGCCAATGTGGATGCACTTCATTTAAAACAAACCAAGTCTTTCTTACTTATATGCAATATATTGCATTAAAATATGAAAATTAAATATATATATATATCATTCAAAAACTTTACAAGTGTTTGTGTAGGTATGCAAAAATATTTCTGACCTTGCCATCACTTATAAGTAAAATTTGGATCACCAAATAAATAAGCTTAAAAATTAACATTTTAAGAATATATTTTATTTTATTGGATTCTGGCCTCAATTTATGTTTCATTCTTATGTCTCACTTGAGTTATGGAATTAATTTTTAAAAATGTAACATGAATACAGTAATCCGGTTGATTTAAACCATTTAATTTCAGTATTTGTTTTAGTCATTTAAATATAATGATTAAAAAATAATTATGTATTAAACCGTCCAATTTATTAACAGATTGACTATATCAGCGTATGACTTATACATTTCTTGAATCTAGAGGAGACACTCCCTGCTCCCTGTCCGTTACTAAATCACTGTGGAGGGGGAAACACCAATTTGATTCATGATAACATGTTCAGCCATGTTAAGAATCAAACATGGGACTCTCAGCTCAATATGCATACATGCTACCGATGCGCTAAGGTGTCGGACATTGAGATCCTTAACGTATTTTTTTTTTCTAGAAGCTTGAAATAAAATATTTTAGCAAAGACTTAAATCACACCTAAAATCGACGGCTACCAATATATTAAACCCCAATGATTTTGAATTGTGCAAAAACTCGATCTATAACTTTTGGAGATTCAAACCAATATTTTACTGAGCCTGAATTACAGCACTTCAGTGAATGAGGTCCCACGAGCTGCCAACAATCCCCTTCTAATCAATTCGTATGTAACTTACCTTTTTGACAGTCTTGTGGCATATCCATTCCGGATTCGAACTAGATAAAAAGAACCAGTTTTTTTAGCAGTAACAGAAATGGCACAGTAACACCTACTTCGCTGCACGCGTGGTCTAAGGCACTACTCTTTCAGTAGACTAAACTGCCAATGACTGGGAGCTCGAGGTTCTAATATTGGTCTGGTGTATTGAGGGTTATTTTTCCAAAATAGTTTTCTACTCTCCTTCCACGAAAATGCAACTATACCTCCTCTAAATTTAACCTTCATAATCCTCAAATTCACTAGCGTAATTTAGTATATATAGGCTTATAACCCTACCGGGTATTAAGACACGATGCAAAAATAAAAAACTCAGTAACGCAGAAAATATACACCGTTCATTGAATACAAATGTTATCGATGTTATGGTTTTATATTTAAAATGGTAGATTGCAACCGAGAAAGGTCTCCAGAGAAGAACTTGTGGTTCGTGCGTCATAAGGCTTAGTGATGGTGTGTTGTCGAGCGATACCGCACCAGCTCTAGCTGTGTACGGAGAATAATGACCCTCTAGTGGACCTGGGTGAACCCCATAGCTACCCATAGTCCCTTATTACCAATATAGTCTGCAGAAATAGTGTATACAGTCCTTGGGTATCCGTATGTTTTCCTGATGTGAAGTTTTTCTATCACCGCATTCACATGTTCAGGTTGTACGCATATAAGCATGTAAATTACTTTAATGAGGTAGGGTTGAGGATACGCATTTATGTTAAAACTATAATGAGGAAGGAAGTATTTCAAATTGATCTAACAGCTTTTTCGTTGAAAGATAGTGGAAACCATTTAGGAAAAACCGCGCTTAGTAGACCCAACCGTAATTCGAGCTATGATTTCCCCAATATCTGCAGGTCAGTATAACACAATATAAACGCCTTAGACTGTTCGGCCACTGAAGCTGGTATAAGTGACATTTTATATATTATGTAATATAATAGTATTACTGAAAGGTTCAGTTGAACTGCAAACTTATTGATGGAGGGTGACATACCATGTCTTTTTTACCTTCTCTTTACTATTTTGGCCCCGCCTCTTATTTACTATCCAAACTGTTCCCATTAAATTACAGAGATATGCTATGAATTAATAAAATATAATTAGTGATAATGTACTCGCTTGTGTAAAGAAATAAAATGGGAATTAATTAAGGTAAAAATACCCTCAGGATACCCTGAAGAAAGTACAAATCTCAGCCTACCCATCACTGGACAACGTGACTAGACAAGATTGATGTTTAGTCTACGTCACCATTATTGAAGGTAGGTTAATTTTTGTCATGAAATTTGGTTATTTATTTATTTAAAGTTTTCTAAGGAATCTTTTTTTATCTATGTTCTAACACCAGAGTAAGGCCCAATCTTACAATGTCATGTTATTCTATTCTTTAGGGCTTAACATGAAGTTAAGCGATAACAACCACTTCTTTGGATTATAGAATGTTTGGTTAGAGCTAACGTCCTCGTTAGAGTGTTCTTAAAGTTAGCGCAATGTCTACATTCTAGTTAGGATTTAACGTCCACTCTAACTTCCAAACATTCCGCCATATTGTTTTATGGTCATTGTTATTATTCAAGTGAGGTTACATTATTATCTTTAGAAAACTTTGGACAGCTATTTATGGATTATCTCCGTTTTAATATTGTCCACCTGTAATTAAATATGTGTTTCACCAATGATTGATTACCTAATCCCATATTTGCGGTGTTATTGTATTAACTTTCAAGAAATCCAGTCATGTACTTATTCCTTCTATTTAAAATATCTGTTTAATGTGGGGTACTTACGTTTCTTTTGGGCAAGTTTTTATAGAGTGATTTTTAAGTCGTCGTACGACGTAGGGCAGAGGTTTTTAGTTCCTGATACCGACTTTTATCATAACTATTTTATCTTACCTGCTCTTCTTTCCTATTCAAAATATGTAAATAATTTTAAATTGTTTCACTTCGTGATTCAGAGTAGTCATTTCTTGTTGTAAATAGTTAATAGTAATTGATAATTCCTGAAAGCCTACCAATGATTATATAGTATTGAATGTTATCACGTGTAGGCCTGAATGGCTAATATGGGATGTACTTTTTCTTCACTTTCTTCTCTCCATTACACGGACAAGGTTAATTAAGGGTGGTTTTTATTTGGATTTTAATTTGTGTGTTTAAAAATTAACTATGACTCTACTGTTTAAATATTTAATTATTTTGAAGCTTAAAAATAGCGTTAAAATACACACCTGATTAAAATAAGCAATGAAGGTATACCCTCATCTTTATTTGCAAAGAAAAAAGCATTATATATTATAAATATATATGTATGAATATGATTATTGAATAACATGACGTGTTATAAACAACAACATAAATATGTATTATACTTTAATATATTTTTCTAACCACTCCAGAACTTCACAGACATTTAAATAGTTACTTGCAATCTATTGGTTCAAATTAAGCCAATCAAAATCTAGTGCTCCGAGAAGCTTAACGATAAGAACTAATGAACGAAACCCGTCCGTGACTTGGCGAGCACATCAAAATTGTATTGGAAAACGCAACGCCAAGTTTAACCAACGGTTAGACTTTACGAACGGTTAAGTTACGAGGATCTTAACGTGACATTTTAAGATTGGGACTAAGAATAATAAATATAGCTTGATATCAGTGATTGCTTATTATAGGTTTTTAACCTAATCACTAAACTAGGAACACTTGTAACCTCAATGGAAAAGTAGTCTAAATTATTTATGTTTATTAAGGAAAAAGTTTTGAAAAAAAAAAGAGTGGTTAAACCGACAAGTCAAATTTGGCCATTTTTAAAGGTCTCAGATTTAAATTCATCCTGAATATTGAGATCATAATGTTATTTGTTTTCAGGACTTATATAATAAAGGTGCCTTTTCCAAGATGTGTTGGGCGGGTGACACTAACCAGCTGAGGGGATGGGTGTGCGTGCTGCTTCAAATGGATATAAAACACATCAAAACAAACATTTGAGTTGTAGAAACATTTGTTTAACCGTTATTTAACGATTGTTGATTTATAAAAAAGTATTTTGACAATTTACGTGTCTTTATGCTTTATTTATACTATAAAAATTATTTATGGTGTCAGAGCGCAAGTGAATTATACTGACCTAATGGCCACTGTGTGTTGGTGAAAATATTACCAACATTTGTGGATTTAGGGTGTCATTTAGTCATCATAGCGAACCTTCCAGCCATTAAACTCAATTTTCTAGACCGGATGCTACTTTTTTTTATTCAAGTAGCCCCTCATTTGATATCACGAGGCTGAGTTGACCTCTTTCCAGACTTGCTGCTTTATATACAAAACTGGAAATACTGGTAATTGAACCTTATACCTCCGTATTGGTAGCCATAGAATCTGACCACTAGATCACAAAGACGGCCATTTAGACCATGGAACTATTCTTTTTAGTTATTACATTTATGATTTAATGGTTATTAATGGTTCAATTAAAGGGGAAAGGATTAGAAAAATCGTCTGAATAAAGTATACTCACGATAACTTGGAGTATAGATGGGAAAACACCAGTAATAAATTACATTTGGAAAACTACCCTTAATACACTCAACAAAGATTCGAACCTTGAACTACTAATCAACAGCAATCCATATTATCACAAGACTTATACATGTTTGTGGTACTCTACCTATCTAGTTACACCTTACTATATAATATTAAAAGAACTACTAGAAAATTCTTCGTTAAATATGTGGATTTTAATTTTATTTTTAATTTCTAATTTAACGAAACTATTGTTGTTATGATTCCCAGAGTTACAGGTTCAATTATTAATAAAGTTGGCTATAATATCACAAGTTCAAGTGTTAATCAAGTTGCAAAGAAACGTTTACTCAAACGATCCTAACATGATTAAGGTTAGAAAATACTATATATATATATATATATATATATATAATGAAATATGAGAACATTTATCTCTATTTGCCTCCATAATACTTCATCACGATGTAAAAAAGTATCTAGGTAGCAGGACAAAACATTTCATGCTAACGTAATATATAAGAAGAAACTGTAACTAAATAATCTAATATGGACCCTATTATCTTAAATATAATTTAACAAGTTTATAAATATTGATTTTTGTGTGTGTGTGAATCAGTCTCATTTATTAATGTATTTTTCACTTCTATTTATATTATTTTATGGTTGCCGCGTCTCACTAGCCATTATAGCTTACTTAAGTGTGTTAGAGATAAATAGTGTTGAAAAGCAGTGGTGTATCCACATTTGCGTGGAAAGAAAATGGAAAAACATTTCTTAAAATGATTCTCAGTATATCCGACATGGATTAAAACCTTGATCTCTATGTCATGGGCAGTTCAGTCTATTGCAAGTATGAAAATCTTTATACAATTCTATCACCAAAGAGGGGATATCCCTATTTAATTATGCTATTGGATAAAGTATGAGAAAGGTAGAATTTAGAAGAGATTTACCCATATTTTCTGGGAGGGAGAGAGGGAAACAATTTAAACAAATTTAGTTTACCTCGCCGGGATTCTAACTCTCACGTCCCCGTCAACAGTAATCCAGTATATTTCGAGAGTTAATATTTTGACTGTCTTAAAACCGTTAAGATTTTTAATTAATTATAATTAATCTAGGAGTGCTCCCTTTTTCTATCATTCGCCCCTTCTACCACTGACACAAATTAGTGTAACGAAGTTAATTCTAATTCGCCTCGAAAATAATATCCCAAACAATATTATTTTAGGATACCACAAAGTTTATATCACTTTTTTTATATAAACCCGTTGCATTGAGTACATTCCAATTTTCATAGGAAAGGACTTATCCTACAGCTATCAAACGTTACCAGATATACTTTTACAGAGCCATTCGACAAGTCATATTATCTGCAGCTGTCATATTTGATAGAAATTATCAATATCATAGTAGAATGTTATCAATTTTTGGCGAAAAATCATGTTTGTATTACCTAAAAATCCCTTACTATGAAAATTGGACTGTACGTGCTCCTATTTACACAATGGTGAGCGCAGTCTTGCACGTGAATAGCAAACAAAAGCTGCCCCATTGCTGTCGCCATTGAAAAGTAATTTGGTTGGCACAGGGAGTCACCCCCTCTTTTTTTATAAAGATGGATGATCCATTTCACTTTTTTTTTGCTCTACGATATTCAAATAAGGTCATAATATCCCTTGTAAAATATGAAAGGCATGAATATATGTATTTATTTTTTTACTTTTAATTTCTGTGAAATATTACAAGTTCCGTTGGTGATGAAAATTACATGAAATGGAAAAGTGAGGCGTGGATAATCTTGCGTCGGCTGTATTGTTATGTATATAGAAGGGTAACGATGGGTTAAATTGACTGAGGTTTTATTCTATACTCGTAATAAAAACTCATGGACGTGTGCTTGTGTCAATGTGTAACTAAATTTTGAAATCGTTTTGACAGTTAAATAATATCCATCATACATAATTTAACGAATTGGTTTAAGAAGTAGGGTTGAGGATGGTATTCAGGAGAAATTCAGTGGAACTTGCATGGGAATAAGCTGAGAAAATACTACCCAATAAATATTAATGCTGCTATATTAACGTCAATTGCAATCTAGTATCTTGAAGGTCTAACACCTTAAACCACAGTCTCACCTCATAATGGATTATGTCTTTCAGAGAAAGGTGAATTTTGGTATGTCCTTCTTTATCCTTTTCTTAATCATATTTTTAATGTCTTCCCATATTTTCATTTTCTGTTATTTAGTCTTTTCCTTAAGGATAGTGATCTAGTTACCGAAACATGTCTTAAATAATTAAACTCACCCAATATCACCTCTAAGGGAACTCAGGTCTTATGGAGAAAAGATTTCTTTATCTTCGCTTTCTCTCAGTTAGCTGTTGCCAGATATCTTAGCTCTCAGTTATGTCGGAAGGGGGTTTGCTGGGGTAAGAAGGAACTACTGGCAACCTTGACTAACAAGCGTTGTGAAAATGGTCTTACATTTCAGGGTAAATTGACCACACATAAATGAGAGAGTGACACATTGTTTCCCAAAATTGACAATCAAGTTGCCTCATAGATAATATCCTGTGTAGTTAGTAATCAAATATCTGGATCACAAGGAACAAGGGATGGTATTCTTTACCTGTTAAATCTTTAACTTTTTAATTACATGGATTATAAAATATTTTTCTAAATATCTTAAATCTTAAATGTATATAAAATGTCTCCTATCACTGCTGTTTAACTTATTTATGTTGACTTAATTTATAATTAATTGTTGTATAATCCAAGTAATTTTTTTATTAATATTTTCCATTGGTTTTATTAATATATATATATATGTGTGTGTGTTATAATACCAACAAGTTCTGATCTGGAAAACTTTATTGTCTCATATAGGCATATCTTTTACGATCTAATAAAATCATTTTAATATATTTATAATCTTCATTTCTGTGTGATATTATTTTGTAGTTTAATATATTCATAAAATATCGATTACAAATTTCCCACTTATTGTTAAAACTCATTATTTGTGTGCTTATGTCATTTTAGATGTTCTATATTTTTCTCCTGATCTGTTTAAAATTTCAAATTTATTAATTTTGGTATGCTTTTATGATTTTAATATATATTTTAAATTCAATAAATAATAAATCTAATTTATTTACTATCAAAGGCTTATCATAATAACTTTCCTTAATGCTCCTTACTTTTGATTATTTCTGGATGTTTTATAAAAGGTTCTTCAAAATGCGGTATAATGTAGATTCTATATATTATATATCTTAGAGATATAGGGGTATGTGGGGAGGGACGGGAACAAATATTGATCGAAGTTGTTTATTATATACTTTTACCTAATAAGTCGTTTTTAGGGCACTTTTAATCTATAAAAACGTGAGTCTACTGTTAACATTATATGATTCAAGCTTTTATTGATATAGTTGATATTTTTAGTAGGGGTGGGAGGGGAATGTACTTCGATTGCAGCCCCATACACTAGATGCGCTGCTAATAAAGATAAAGCTACTGAACGCAGTATTGCATAGGTCAGAGGTCGGCAACCTTATTTGGACAAAGAACCACGTTTTGCATTTTATAACATTTGTGACACTAAATGAGCCACTCATGCATTTTATTTATATGATTGATAAGTGTTATTAAAACATGCATTTGTTAAAGAATCAAATCTTTTTATTTAAGTTTAATCATACACAAACAGCTTTCATTAGAATTTTTATACTATGTAGGTAGGTGCAGTACGTACGTACTTGTTTTTAATTTTAGCTCTAGCTTTGGATTTTTGTGACACAATAAAAGAAATTTATTGTGAAATCTGACCCTGCATTTTATTAAATAACTAAGTGATACATGGTACGTAGTTAGTAATTTTTAGTTTTAGACATGATTCAAGACTCTTGTTATGAAGGCTGCACCTTAATTTAGTTTTGATCAAGTTCATATTGTAGAATGTTTGCTCACAATAAATGTTGATCTAAAGATGATCTTTAATCCCAGTGCGTATATTTTTAACAGGCAATACGACTTTGGCATGCTGTTCTTAGTGTCGAATATCACTTGGTACCACCACTGTAATCTTGATCATGCAAACCATTTATATTGGGCAGATAACAGCCTTTCTAGATTTCGAGACTTTCCAGAACTGCATCGAGAGTCTTAAATTTGTTACTCTTTTGATTTGAGATCCAATAACTGTAGCTCAAATTCAGCTTGCCTTACAATCTTAGCTAATGCTGAAAAATGAAGAATATATATTTCTGATTCCAATGAATTTATTAAAAACGAAAGAGTAGCTTTATAATCTCTGAACTCCTCAAAAAGTTTTTTGGATGAGTTACTCATTTTTTGACTGTATCTACGAAAAGTTAGTAATTAATGGCAAAATGTGTGTCGTATTGATATTTCTTCAGTTGCGTGAAGTGACTGAAGTTTTTACTTTACAATTTCATGTGGAACAAAAGAAATAACTCCTTTTAAAGGAGAAAATGTTATGTTTTCTTGCCCTTGTATCTTCACATCGAGTTTTTTTTTACGTGTGCGTGTGTCTACCATAAAATAAAATCTCCAAAGCCAAGGATTATCAGACAATTCGGGATAATGCAGGGCCTTTATGGTTTAGAAACGTTTTTATCTCAGTAAAGCAAGATCCAAATCGAAAGAGCACCTCACCTCTTGAATCCCAACTCACTTTATAATGTAGAAGAAAGTCAGAATATTGGCTATCTACTTCACTAAAAAATTCTTTGAACTGCCGATGGCTAAGTCCTGTACTCATTATATTGTTGTTGGTGGAATAGATATAACCAGTTGCGTAGATTTTTTTCTGTTTACCAAAACGTGTATTTTCTTTTAAAAATTATCATTTATTGAACCTTGTAGATAAGAGACGCATGTGGCCCGCGGGTTGCAGGTTGCTAAACCCTGGCTTAGGTTTCCATGCGGGATAAAGAGATTCAATCTTGTCTGGTCTGTTTTTCTGATAACTAGGAGGTGAGGAATCCAATCCTGTCTGTAGTGCATTTTGTTTCCGTAAATGACTTTCTATTCTCCTTCCCAGCCAATTAGGATAAATTTTTGTTTAATAATACCTTCCTCACCCCTATCTCACTCATTATTGTAAGTAAAGGATTGCTCAAATAGGTAGTAATAATTGGTACACATACAAAATACTTAAATTATTTTCAAACTACTGTTCTTAAAAAGTTTAAATTTACCACCCCGTATCTCTCTGCCTAATATAATATAATATAATATAATATAATATAATATAATATAATATAATATAATATAATATAATATAATATAATATAATATAATATAATATAATATAATATAATATAATATAATATAATATAATATAATATAATATATATTAGTTTGGAATAATTAATATACATACACATAATTATATAATTCTAAACTATTAGGGATGTTGAAGGTATAATAATTTAGAGTAGATTTAATTACATTTGTGCGAAGGGTCTCAATATATACATCTGGGGTTCAAACCCAAACTTCCCCATCACTGGCAAACCAGACTAAATGAGCTATAAACTTTGATATCATTCCCGCCGGTATGAATCTTAGCAATATTAAAATTTAAAAACTCCAATGATAATTCAAGTTTCTATAGTAAAAGATGTATCTTGTAGTGCTTCGTCCTGTAAAACTTTTTGTTTCAAATGTGTATAGAATTTCCACTTATGTAATTAAATCTCTCCTTTCATTTATATCTATAAGAACCCAGCTTGGTTGTGCGAGGAAATTCTTACAGCCATGTAAATTGTTAATATGTGGCATAAATTAATACAATAATAATGTTCAAGTGCACAACATAATGCAACTTTGATAAAAAAAAACGTTCAAATATGTATCCGTCAAAATTGTACTTAAATTTGTTGTATTTTAATTTAAGTGTTGTTAGAAGTTAGACCACAAAGATCCCCCTCTCCTCCGTCTCGCCCATTACTGCCACGTTGTGGGTGAAAAGGGGGCGCGGGGTATAGGGGCATAACTTGCTGCTACGCACATTCCTGCTTTGACCACAAGTGTTGTGTTGTTTCCGCCAAGAGCGAGAAAGGCGTAGCTCATCAAAAGGAGCTAACCTACCCTTTCAAAAAAACACAATAAAATACAGAAACTGAAAGTTTTTTTTATCAGAGGAATTAAACATGCACTTTCTAAACCAAATACCCACGCCAGTGAGCACACGTTCTAAATGTCAAGATAGTTTATTATGATTTTCTGATAACGAGGGTGTTTGGGTTCGAATCCCGGCTTGGTGTAGCTAGGATTTGTTTCCCTTTAAATAGTTTCTAACCATCCCTGCACTCAAATTCTGGTACATTTACTATAGAACTTTACTCTCCTCTACCAAAACCCGTTAGTTTGATTGTGTACATCCCAAATAGGCAATGCTATGTGGTAGGAAGATACAAAGTCTAAACTAACTGATCATATTCACACATGACTTTCCAGCTGGCTTGATTTTATAAAAGACAAATCATCTCGTCAATTTCTCATATTAGGGAAGAGAAGGGGGGAAAACTCCAAATATCAATTTTTCGGCCATGTCATGATTTGAGCCCAAGATCCTTTGCTACCATCTGAAATAAAGTGTCGGAAATAAACTAAAAGTAACACTTTCACCTTATATTCTAATAATTAATTATTTTAATTATCATGGGTCCACATGAGTACTTGAACAAATGAGACAATCCTTATAGATTATATGAACCATGATGTCCCAAAGGTAAAGGATTGGCGTGCAATGCCAAGGGACTTAAGTTTGAATTCCGTGTACTGATAGTTATTTTTAACTTAATTAAAATATGTTTTGATAATGCAAGCAATAATATTATTATTATTAGCAGTATTATTATTATTTTACAAACCACTTGAGAATTTTTATTTAATCTAACCTAGACTAATAAAGCTTTAAAATATAAATAAACCCTCACTAATAAAGCCTTAAAATTTAAACAAATACATCAATTTGTTTATCGTAGCAATATAAATATATTATAAAGTGCAGAAAAATGTGCACAATATAATATAAAGTCCAGAACAATGTGTATCTTAGAACTATGAACTGTTATTTTAGGAAATACTAGTAATGTTTTAGTATTAAAATTAAATGCCTAAAATTAAAAGTGGTAGATGTCCTCATTGAATGACTATAATATAAGCTCATTTTAACAAACATTATGATTAAAAATCAATTTCAAGCATATTTTAAATTCTGACAAAATACAGTACATCACCATCTTATATTACTGTTAATAAAGTGACGTAAAAACATGTCACCCCACTGTTTAATTTAATAAGATATTAAGGGAATTAAATATTTTTAATGAAACATGACTATCCAGATTACTTGTCTTTAAATTGAACATTAATTTTAAATTAATATTATCTTAATATTAGGTGACACTATTCATAATAGTTATGTCAGGCAAATCTTACTTGTTTTAATTAATAATCCCAAATTAGGTCGAAAAATATTGAAAATGTAATGTTTTCAATGAAATGGCCTGTTGATATGACTTACCACGTTATTTACAACCATACAAATTAAAATATAATGTAAAACCTACATTGTTAGGTAAATATACTAAACCTAGTGGTTTGTTTTTTATCGTAAATCTATCAAATTAAG
This sequence comes from Timema californicum, assembly GCA_902141385.1. NCBI lineage: Eukaryota > Metazoa > Arthropoda > Insecta > Phasmatodea > Timematidae > Timema > Timema californicum. The sequence goes on from CABFOW010003470.1 coordinate 71,491, forward strand.
GAATCTTGTTCAAAATTGTTTATAATCACTCTGAACGTATGTAACATCAGCAAATATCTGATTACTAAACAAAGGTTGTTAATAGAGCTGATAACAATAGATTTGCAATGTTGGTGGGGCAAACAGGTTGATTGGTAAGTTTTCAAGGCTAAAGGGGCATATATTATATTCCCAATTAATAATAGGCAACTCTAATCCCTTTTAAATCCAGATGGAATATCGAACGTGGGTTGATGCTGACAGAAATTTGATCTATTCCAAGCTTCATGTTAAAGCTCAGGTGAAATAAATAGTGTATGTGGAAGCACTCGGTCGGAGATAATAGTAAACTATAATATATAATTGGTCAGAAGTGGTGAATTAAGTTTAAATAATAATTTGTTTGTACATAATAATTTTGTTTTTGACGCAAAGATGTCACTCACGAGTGAACTTTTACCATAATGATGTAGACATTGGGTGACCTGGCGGTCTAGGGGTAAGGTGTCAGACTTCTATGCTGGCGGCCGGGGTTCGATCCCCGGTCCCGGAAAAGATTTATCTGGTTACCAAACCCTTCCTTCACCTCTGACAAGACATCTTGTGAATGTGAGGAATGCCAGGTCTCCACCGTGGTTCGGACTCCACGTTAAACTTTAGGTCCTTCATTTCATCTCACAATCACCCTACCATTACACATTAGCGTAAGTGAGTATAACCCGAATGGGTAGTAAGACGCGGTGCTAATAATAATAATGATGTAGACATTAAATGACTATGTTTGGTGTCATAGATAATGTCTATAAGTTTAATGGAGCCTATAAAATTGAAATAATAGACCTACAATATATTTTTTAATAAAAGTTAAAAAAAATATAGTCAAAATGCCATGCAAAATTAAATTTTCTTTGCATATAACTTCAATGATTTGTTTATGTATACTGCACATAGGATAGTGAGATAAATCAAGTGTATTGGTGTGAGCATATCAAATTGTTAAATTAAAACATATAATAACATCGACTTTTAATATTATAATAAATCTATGCTGTATTTAAGAGCTATAAGGCATGAAGGCATGGTTCAATTCGGACGCTTACCAGACCCTGTAAGAGACGCTTGTTTGATTTCTGATTGTTGCGTATTGAGTTCACACATTGTGTGAAAGTAGTTACTTACACATACACACCTAATCAAGCCATTCCCTTACGGGGTAGGCACGTGCATATATACATTCATACACACATGCATACCTATTCATAATCAAACTGTTCCCTTACGGGGTAGGCAAGAAACTGTGCGTGTAGCTTAAAAAAACTTCTCCATACTTAATCCAACCACACCAGCTTTCTCCACAGTTACCCATCCTTACACACTCCCTTCACTTCAACAAAATAAATACATACATATATACATACATACATACATACATACATATACGTACATGCATAAATGCATGCATAAATACATGCATGCATACATACATACATACATACATGCAATCATATATATATATATATATATATATATACACTGAGTCAACAGTTTCTTGAAGTAATTCTGAATAGAGTAGACCAGATTAATAGCTTTGATCGTACCCGCAATCATGTTAATATTCGCTGCTTACGGTAAGGACGTTGTACCGATTGGTGTTGGAACATGTTAGCCAGTATAAAAGTATAACCGTTACTCAGTCTTGAGCCCCATTTACAGACTCCGAATCCGTAACGTTCGTAATACTCCGTAAAAGATCGACTCCACACTAAAAGATTCCACTGCCTTCATTGTCCTTATTCTTTATTCCTCAGTCCTCACCAGTTCGTACAGGATGGCTTAACTTTAACTTTGTAAGGACTAGTCAAAACTAACTGCTAAGTACTACTTATCACAGCAAAGTAAGCGTGCGCATGAATCGAAATGAAAGCACCAATGACATTTATATAGCACTAGCAGCCCATCCCGGCTTCGCATGGGCATAGTAATATAATAGAAGAAAATACACAATGTTTTACATTGAGTTTCTAAAAAAATAACATTCATTGAAAACAAAAAACTAAGATATTAATTTTTTTTGTTAATATATATTTTCTTAAACTTTTTTGTATTTACATTGATTTTTATATATTTTTTTATATTTTATTTTTCACTTTTATTTTTTTTTGTCATTTTTCAATATTTTTTTTATTTAT